>CAEFZY010053361.1:0-23929 GCA_903066815.1 Brachyrhaphis roseni | reverse complement strand
GCGGAAGATCAATCTGACGTAATTGAATCACGTTATCTCAACTTGAATACATTTTATTCAAGTTGAGAGAAAAAAAAACTTTGTCTCGCGTGATCTCGTGTGATATCCCATGATTTCACTCGTGGTCTTCAGCACGGGATCAATCTGAAATTGATCCCGTGATTCTGAAATTGAATCATGTTATCTCAATATGATTCAATTTCATAAACGTGAAGTTGTTGAATATCTTGTTTATCCAACATGATTGTATCACGTTTTTGTCTGAAACATGAAATTATTTAGTTAAAAGTACAAGATATTCTTTTGTTAATGTAATAACCCCCTAAGTTCCTTTTTTACAGTGTACCTCTCACTAACAACTAATGGACTTTTGATTTCTTGATGGACAGACTCAAAAGGTTTTCTCTGGACTTACTGAAATGATCATCACGTGTTTGTTTGGTTTTTACTGTATTTTTAGTTTATAGTTATCTTTGATTTTTTTTTTTTTAAATCACTTGTTCTGTATTCTTCATTTTCTTTATTTTGAAACTGTAGCTCGAGCAGCCCAACCCCCGTGGAGCTGAGCTCGTTATACTAGCTAAAGAATCAAAGCAACTCTCCAGTTATGTTTTTGAAGAGGAAATAACATTACAACATGATTTAAATTGATAACATGATTTTACATCCTGCCCTTTATCTAAGACGTTTAGCAAGTGTTATAGCTGTACAAAGATATTTTAAGAAATATGCAACATATTAACTAAAAACATACCTGCCAAGGTATTTGTATCTTTACTTTTTTATATGTACAAATGACATCTGATTTTTTTCTAATGACTGTTTCTGCCATTTTACATGCAGCCGCTTTTCTCTCCTGATCGCCTCTTCACGTGTCTGAGTTTTCCCGCAGACCACACCCCGTACTTTCAATGTTTTTTTTTTTTTTGCTCTGTCAGTAATCTGCCTCTCTGTGAGAAAACATGTAACATTTCATGTTATCTTCTTCAAAAGGTCCGCTTTGAATTTTTTCCCGCAACTTTCCAGGATTTTCCCCCTTGTTTTGCTCTTTTCTTCTCCTCCCATCCTGCTAGACTGAAGTTTTTGCATTGCCTTCAGAAACAGGTGAGCATTTCAAATGTGCTAATTTGAACTCTTAAAATGTGATTCTATCTGCATTTATTCAGCACCAGCTTACCGGGAAGATGTAATAGTAACTGTAATGCTGCGTAGTAATCGTTCTTCCTAACGATCAGATTTTTTTCACTTTCAGTTTCGATTCTTGGAAATGGATACGTTTGTATGCGACAAACTAAACCAGTGGGGTCTCAGTGAGTTTATTGAAATATTTAAAGGTAAAGTGTGACAAATCTTGACTACTAATGAGGAAAGATCTTTTTTTTTTCATTTTATTTGGTTTACCAACATTGGCATAACTTTAGCAATAGTAATAAAAGCACTTTATTCTCCTGACTGGACAGTTTTAAACACACAACTGTTGTTTAACAAGTGAAGTGCACATATATTTTTGTTCAAACAAACATTTTTGTCAAACTTCTCCTTAATGTGTTTTAAAGGGTCCAACCTTTGTTTCTCCATTACATAGCACTGTAAAATCTACTAAACATTTGAATGGTTTTCTTTTTTTTTTTTTAAATCAGCTCTTGGGAGCCAAATTTTACTTTAATAGCATAAAATTTTACAGCTGGGCAGCATCATGTAAAAATGCCCAGATTTAAACATGAAGCATGACTTTTGTGAAAAGTTTGAGGAGAAATTAAACAAACTAATGTACCAGTCAAAGTCATTTTCAGGTTTGTGATGTTACAAAATAAACTAAGAATGGGGAAAGTAGCAAGATTTATTGGTGACCCTCTGCCTTTCCTTTCACCATCATAAATACACACTCTAAATACCCTACACTTATTTTATAAGGGTTTTCTCATACAATCACTTTATGGCATGGAAAAAATGGTCTCTTAGCTGTAAATAACATTGTTTCTAACATTTCCTCTCCTGCATAAAATAGATTTTTGCATCTCTTTAAATTATATTTCTAAGGTTGTGGTTAACAGAGTCTCATTGGATTACAGATCAAGGGGTTGACACAGAGAGCCTTTATTGTCTTGAGGATCAAGATATTGACAAGCTGATAACAAAAGTGGGACCGAGAGCACGGTTCAAGAAAAGACTCAAGCAGTTAAAAGTAATGCAGTACATTATTAATCATTTAGTACCGCGGCTTGTGCCTATTTAAAAACATTGTGTATGTAACATTTTATTTTCATCTTAGGAAGAAGAAAATACTAATAGTGAAAATGAAGTTTGTCCCAAACCAGTAAGTCAAACCTATTCTGACAACAAATGTCAAGTATTACATCCATTAACTATCAATACCTAAATGATCTTAGACTGGGAATACACTTTAATTTAGTAAAACTGTGTTTGCCTAACAAAATTAATTATTTTTACCTTAGTGTCAAGTGCAGAATGAAGATGCAACTGATTTGACAAAGGTAAGTGCAGGAGAATTCTGGTTTCTATTTTTGCAAACAAGAACTGGTTAAGCGTCTTTTGTATTTATATTTGGGCCTCCTTATTCTGACACCCCTGAATAAATCTAGGACATGCACTTGCCTTCTGAAGTGACCTAATCCTAACTCCTTGATATGGTGGATGCTCCATATTGGTCCTATTTTAAAAAAATAAATTGCCCCTGTGACAGCCATGTTTATGTAAAGAGTAAAAGTAACCTTTTATTTTTGTAAATCAAATAAAATAAAGTTTCTTATAATACCCAGCCAAAAAGCTAGTAAACATATTTAATTTAAATATACAAAATCTAAAGTAATTTTTGTGTGCATCTTCAGATTTTACCCTCCACGAGTAATACAGGTGGGAAATACAATGTCTTAATGTATATTTCATATTTTTTATTATTTTTGAGAGACCCAACTAATCTATTTATGTTGTTGTAAAAAGGAAAGCGAAAACTTGACCTTCAGGAAGAATCTAGCATAAAGAAACCAAAGCGACAGAATGAAAGATGTCAATTCACAGGTATTGATATGTTTTGATCAATTGTGTCAAAATAATGTTGATGTAGAAATATGACGCATTTTTAGGTAAGCGTAAAATATTTTGTCAGTGTATTATAATAAACAAAATCTATTTTGCTTAAATTATGTGTAGTTTGAACTTCTTTGGTAAAAGATTGCATTGACGAAGTGAAAGGAGCAACAAAATTAGCTTCCTTTGCATTAAATGTTCAATGTTGTTGCTAAGCCTTTGTATTGTTTTCACTAACAGAATCAATGATACTGAATGATGTGAAAAAAATAATGACACATGTTCATGCTAAACTACAAAATCAAGAGACCACAGATCTTAATGAATTCCTTATGTAAGTATAATTTTCTATCTTTTTTGTCATGCCTTACAAACAATTACAAGCTTGAGCTCAAAGTTTCCCTGTTTATGTGGGTTTTTTATCTCTTCTCTGAGTTTTGTAGGTTTGTTTAATTTTGTTATAATTAAAGACATAATTTGTCTCAAAACTTCCTACCTCCTGTCATCATTTGGCTTCTCTGGTAATTCCACAGAAATTCATGAAACAAAATGTTTTCATAACATGATGGCAGTGTTTGTGTAGAGTAATTAGTCTGGTGGATGGCGATTACATAATATGAAGTTTATGTGCACTGGTGTTGCTAAGCCTTCAGGAATACAGGCAAATTAAGGACATGACCATGTGATCTACAAAAGTGTGCCATTCTGAAAGCATGAGAGAGACATGCCAGTTATTTTTTCCCTCATTTTAAACAGGACCAAAATTAGAGATTTGGAAACAGACAAAAGGGAGCTGGTTGGTGTTTTTGGTAAAACTGGAGCTGGAAAGACCTCATTGATTAACGCAGTCATTGGTGTGAAGAAACTTTTGCCATCTGGAGATGTAGATGCATGTACCTCAGTCATGATCAAAGTGGAGGCAAACACTCTCAACTCAAATTATGAAGCAGAGATCGAGTTCATCAGCAAGGAGGTAAACAGAACCATCAAACTGTTTGCTCATATTTTAACTAACATAAGGCATCGCAGGGTTACACACTTAAACCAAACAAAATATTTCCTTTTCAGGAGTGGGAAGATGAGTTGGGGACTGTAGATCGCTTTCTTGAGGATGATGAAGAGCAAGAGAAGCAGGACGATGATGAAGAGAACGATGGCTATCATGACCTTATTGAGAAGCTTACAGCACTATATGGAGAAGAATGGAAACAGAAATCCTCACAACAACTCATGGATAATAGATTCTTCAGAGAGATTCCAGAGTTTCTTCAGTCCACAAAGAAGATTTTAACTTGTGAATCGGTAAGATGTGACTTTTAGGTCTGGAAGGATAGTGACAAATCAAAACTGGCCAGGGTTTATTTATTAGGTTGTGGTTTTGAACGATAGACTTTCGGCATCACCTGGCCCTCTACATTGACCCAGTCGAAAACAAAAACAACATTTGAGGTCATTTATTTAATGCATACTGACAAGTTTACAAAAAGTGGAGGTATATGAATCATACTCATGTTTTAAAACTAATGAGTCAAAGTCCATACCTTAGTCCAAATGAGAATTTGTAGCAAAACTTGATAATTGATGTTGGCAGTTCTTTGTTTGCTGCTCAGTTCAAAGGACACCTTTGGTTTCTAACTGTATCTAAATAGAGATTTCTTCGAGGTGGAGACACACACCATGTCTGCTTCACCTTCCATTTCATGGACTGCTTTGTTTTGCTCCATCAGGCTGTAGAGCTTTCTGCAAAAATGTTGAAGTACACCAAACAAGGAGAAGACAAAGATATAAAAAGGTGGTACTGGCCAATTGTGAAGTGTGTCACTGTCAAAGTACCCCAAAATCATTTTCTCCAGCATGTCACACTTGTGGACCTTCCTGGAAATGGAGACCGTAACAAGAGCCGAGATACGATGTGGAAAAAGGTACATTATACCTTGGTACCGTGGTCTTCAGTCTTTCAACTTTTATATTTTTAAAATATTTTTAAAGCATTCATTTTCATTGTAACAACATCACCTCAGATTGTTGGAGACTGTTCTACGGTGTGGATCGTATCTGAAATCAACCGAGCTGCATCTGATAGAGAATCCTGGGAGATCCTGAAAAGTGCCAGTAAATTCCTTGGAAACGGTGGCGAGTGTCGAAACATTCACTTCATCTGCACCAAGTCTGATGTTTTCGGAGATTTACATGATCCGTAAGTTTGCTAATACACTAAAAGTGGCAAATTTTAAGAGTCAGTTCAGACATCAGTGAGGATGGGTCAAAGGCTTAATAGTTGTACTTACCAATGGTGATACATAGTGCCAAGAAAACATAACACTAACAATGCTATGAAGTACATTATTATCTTTTGGGAATGATTGTCATGAACATTGAGCTAAATATCCACCAAAAACAATTAACTGGTTTATGAGTGTAGATAAAAGACTCTTAAAGGAACATCTGTAAGGCGTTTTCAGTAAAGTGAAACTAGAACAGACATTTGTAGTAAAAAAAAATATGACTGACTAAAGGAACACATAGATACTCTATGGGAAGTACAAGGTCCACAGTAAGTAAAATAAATGTGTGAAATTGTTTTTTTTTTATCCTTTATTTATGATTTTAAAAGTAAAATGTATTCACCATGCATTCAATCCTATTGTCACTGAAAGTTCATTTCTGAAATGTTGCTGATTGTTAATCTAAGTCTGTACTATTCAAAATATAAAAAAATGTTCAAATACTTTTCAAGGTGCTGCATTTATATCTGTAGTAGTTGCTATATTTAATGACGTGATTTCTGTCATAAAGGTTTCACTGGTGAATGTTTTCTTTTAGTTCACCAGCTGAAGTTCAGGCCTTTATTGTAAATAGAAACTTAAAAGCCAAGGAAGCAGTGGGCAAAGAATTCAACAAGCTAAACAAGATAAAGGTGAGCTTTGAACTTCATCTGACATTCAAATTGATCGTCTACAATTAGATAATATGAGCAATTTCAATTCTCCACAGAAATATTTTAGTAATGAGTGTTTCAAAGTCTTCACAGTGAGCTCTGCAGAGTTTCTGAAACCAAAAAACCTAAAGCCGGAGGACACTGGTAGGCTACAACTTAAAGTGGAAGATTCCTCAGTAATTTAACCTCAGTTTGATGCTAATTTGACTTTATTGTCTTTTCCAAGAAATTCCCAAGCTTCAAGATTTTTTGCAAAATCTAAACGACTCTCACTCAGTGACACTAAATTACATTTCTGGAGCTCAAGGGATTCTGTCTTTGATTCAAGGGGCCAACTTGAAAAAAGTGGTAAGATTGAGAAAAGAAAAATCTTAATTTTTCCAGTAATCTTGAATATCTAAAGAAGATGCACATTTTATGGTAGAGAGATTTACAGGAAGTCAATGTGGCATGACATCCTGTATATGAAAGATACTTTTCTTGTAATTCTTACTTCTTACTGATCTGTTAGCAATTCTATATTTGAAGTTTGTTTCAGTTTCTTTTTCAACCTAACAAATTGTGATTCTTGACCTAATGTTTGATTAAACCTTGCTAACTTCTGTCCCAATATCATAAACTCAGAATATAGAATAAAGTAAAAATTCAGCAGGTTGTTGTATGGAGACCCAGGATGCAGTGAATTTAAAATGACTCAGTTAATGATGCTTTAAATGAAGAATGTGTGGTTTTTTTAGGCTGGCTGTTGTAAAGCTGTGTGTGATGACCTTGAGACAAACCTGAACGGTCAACTTGTTGGAATCAGAGATGAAATGGGGGAGATCTACAGCACCTTTACAAAATGTCTCGATGAAGGAGTTGAAAATTCCAAAAGTTCTTGTAAAAATATCCTGAAATTCTTCTTATATCCTACAGTACGTAATCTGATAGTTGTATTTGTATGAATCTATGTTCTAAGCAGTTTCTATATTTGTCTTTTTATTTATTTCTTTTGAATATCTGTTTTTTTCCCAGAGAAAGAGTGGAAGTGCCCAATACTACATCCTGAAGAGTGTCGTCAAAAATGGTGGCGTCCACAAACCAAAAAAGGGGAAAGAAATAAATTTCAACATGAAATTAACTTCATCTTTGAGTAAAAGCATCGATGAGGAATTCAGAAAAACATTTCCGTAAGAACTTTATATATACAGATGCTTTCCTGAAACTCAGGAACTTACACTTCTACAAATAATTTAAATGCGATGAAAATTTTCAGCAATGAAGGAAATTGTGGTCCATTCAATGGAGTGATCAATAAGTTTTCACTTCACGCTGAAAAACTCAAACCAAAGTACAAGGATGCAGAACTGCAGCTGACTTTTCTCAAGACAGAGGTATTAGAAAACGTTTATGCTGAATCCATTTGCTCTAAATATAGGACAATTCGTTGACTCTCTGGGTTTGACTCTTGACTATTTTTTTCTTAGGAGGAAAACCTTAAGACAAAACTGAACAAAATGATTCGTGACAACAAAAAAGTAATCTACATGAGTCTAACCAAAACAATTGAGGAAATCATGAAAGAGTGCTATGAAAGTAACAACAGCTTTATTTTTAATCATAACAACTGATGCTACTAATTTGTTTTATTGTTTGGTCATTAATGAACTTTTTTTTTGCAGAAGCTGCACAGTTTCGAGGAAAGAACACACTGCAGAACATAAGAGAAACAATACACGTATATGTGTACAATTTTCAGAACAGCATGTTTGAGAAAGCCAAGGATGTCATGTTGAAGCTTCTCCTCAAACTGATGGTTTGTTTCATTTTATTCATTAAAATTGCATGATTACATTTAAAAGACAATGTCTTTAAAAAGCATTCATATCCATTCAGCTTTTTGATATTTAAAATTTTTGATAATTTTATCAGATTACAACCACTAAGACTGAATGATTTATTTATTTATAGACTAGCATTGTGAACTGAAATGAACATTATTTTTTGAATATTGTTTAGGAGTATGAATCTGAAAAGGGTGATTTTGTTTTTGTATTCATTCCCTTGAGGTTATACTGAGGTAATAGTATGTTTTAGAATATTTTTCTACCAAGTTTGTTTTTCTAGAGATTAAAAATTTTCCCTATTCTTCCTTGCAAAATACCTCAAACTCTGTCAGACTGAACCATCTGTGAACATCAGTTTTAAAGTCTTGCCACTGACTCTCAGTTGGCTTAACATCTGTACATTGACTTTGAGTATTCCTCTGTACCTCTGACTGCTTGTTGAGTGTTGTCCTGTTGGATGGTGAGGTTCAGTTTTCTGCAGCCTCTTTTGAGTTGTTTTCCAGGATTTCCTGTATTTAGCTACATTCAATCTAAACTAAACTGCTTCTATATGAGTGTTGAAAAGAGGTCTTCCAACATTTATAAGCATTGTAAACTCGTATCATATTTGCAATGAATATGATACGATTGTTACTAATTGTTATGATGATAAATTAGGCGGATATCGTGGGACTTCTGGAAAAAGACATGATGGAATCTATTGAGGTGTCCTTCAAGACTGAAGACTGTACAATTCCAGGTAAATTACCACATCATCTGCTCTTGGCAGTTTTAGGCTAAAAGTAATCTTTGGTTTAAGACATTTATTCTGACTGGAAACAAAATTTTTGTCTGACGTGATCCAACCAGAGTTTTAGCTTTAATCTAGCGGAGGAGGTTGAAAATGGCCGTCCAACCTCAAAAAGTTTGAGCTCATTAAATTGTCTAAAAACCAGGTGAAAAAAACTCTAGTCATCAATTATGAGAATATTTGATTGGTGGAATACCAATAGATATTTTAATTAATATATTTTTAAATTTATTAACTAAGACTATAAATAATTTAATGCTTGGAGTTATTTGCTAAAACTGAAGCAAACAAAATCAATTATTTTTATGTCTTATCTTTTGAGAGAGGCTTCTTTCATTTCCTATTAAATGCAAACATCTTCAATGATTGAAAATACTTTTGAATATAAATCTATCAAGGGTATGAATTATTTTTGGTCATAACTGGAAATAGGTCACTAACATTCCTGTAATCACAACAAACAATGACAAAAATTTCTTCCTTAGATGTGTCAACGGAGCTTGGAATGGTTCAGAAACTCTGCGAGGAGTTGAGCAGCAGCATGGATGCATAAATATCCTTAAAATGGACATGACATTTATAAGTGGCAGTGACTGAACGTTTTTTCCAGACATGTTAGCAAAGATTTGTGATACTTTGTATTTTATTTCATTTATGACATTCTGACCTACAAGCATCATTGCAATGACTCAATATTCTGATATCTGTGTGTCTTTGTTTCTGTTTTATCACAAGATGTAAATGTTCTGATTGGCCACATGAAATCCTCTTTGTACAGATTTGATGTACTGACTTTGTTGGCGCCTGTGTTGTACACATGGTTTATATGTTTTTTAAAACTGCCAGCATTCACATTTATTTTAAGCAAGCTGTTGGCAAGTCAATGCTAAGCAATCATATAAATATATTTTCATAATAATGACAGGTCAGAACCTTTATTCCTCACAAAAAAGATTGTTTTTGTTATCATATGTATTTTCTGAATATTAATAATAAATAAATGATGTTTGAATTTATGTGTATGAATGTGTTACTACCTAACACAGCAACTAATGTTTCCTATCACCTTTCATATCCTGGAACAAATATAAATTACATGAATGTCAATTTGTACAATTTTGGTAAAAAAATATAAATTAGTACAGTGTGATAAATTAATATTGTGAACAGTTGGGCTTTTTTAATTGTACCTGTTCTACTGTGTAGTTTTTTCTTTAAAAAATTTAATCATCTGTTGTAATGTAAAAATGATAAGAAAATTTTATTAAAATATATGTAAATCTAGGGGCGTGCTGTGGTGGTGTAGGGGTTAGCGCGACCCACATATGAAGGCCTTGAGTCCTCGACGCGGCCGTCGCGGGTTCGACTCCCGGACCCGACGATATTTGCCGCATGTCTTCCCCCCTCTCATTACCCCCTTCCTGTCAGCCTACTTGTGAATAAGGGACACTAGAGCCCACAAAAAGCCCCCTGGTGGGGAAAAAATAAAATATATGTAAATCTTATCATTTGTAGAATTGTTTGTTTTTAGGACTCACAAATTCCAAACAATTGAACACAAATGAAGTTATACTTATAGATCCACAAACTATAAATATTGCTTGTGGATTTATAAATATAACATCAGTGTATGGTTTTAAAGTAAAAGCAATCTTAATACTGTAACACATTGATGAAGAATACTGGAAAAATTAAACCAATAGGCCAATAGGTTTGTAGTGTTAGTGGTGTTAGTGGTGTGTTTAAATGAAACACAAAAGCAGTTCTATGAATGTAAATAACAAACTGGCTTTAGTGAATTAAACCGTAAAATTGACACAAAGTTGAGGAAGACAATTACAAAGTTCACAAAGCTATGGCATCATCACATGGACTTTGACAAATTTTGAAGACAGTAACCACTACAGAAATCTCTTTACTTAAAATAGCTTTTAAATAGGATTCAGTTCTCTTCGGGTACTCCCACTTTCTCCCACAAGAAGATGGAGTACTCTCTCTCTCTTTCTCAGTCTTTCTCTCTCTAAATTCTTCTTAGATGTGAATGTGTGTGTGCAGTTTTTGTTTTTTTTTGTCCTGTCTGTCTCTGTGTTGCCCTTCGATGGACTGGTGAACTATCCAGGCCTCTCACCTGTTGCACCAGCACATCTTGCAAACCTGCAATAATAAACATGCTAGACGATGGATGGATGGATGGATGGATGGATGGATGGATGGATGGATGGATGGATGGATGGATGGATGGATGGGTGGGTGGATGGATGGGTGGGTGGATGGATGGATGGATGGAAAAGTGCACCCCCTTTGATTAAAAGCAGATATAAACTACAGCACTTTTTGTTTTTTTAGCATGTCCTGTTCAGCAGAGTGGAACTCAGAATTATTGTCTGAGTGTCAAGGTGAGGCTCAACAGATTTACTTTCACAAGCGGGACATTACGGCTTTCGTCATGATGCTTCACTTGATATACATGTAAAACTTTATTAGAAATTTATTTGGGTTTATTTTAAATTTAATGGACACAGATATGAAAAGAAAGGGAGAAAGGTGGAGAAAAAGTTTAAAAGGAAAGTAGGAGAACACTAAATGTGAACATCCAACATGTAGGAGAGGGCACAGGCACCAGAGGTAAGACTGATTAAACAGCATCAAACCAAGGAGCCACAGAAAGTCACAGAGCATGGGGCAGCACCCCCACGCTCTGAATCTACTTCCTTAAAAAAATACATAATCTACTTCCTATCCTGTCTTTTCATACTCAGCCACACCTCTCTTTGTGTGGTTGAGAGGTGTGGCCACCTCTCAGCCACACCAAGGCTCAACATTGGTGTGGCCACCTCTCAGCCACACCAAGGCTGAGAGGTGGCCTTGGTGTGGCTCTCACACCAAGGCCACCTCTCACACCAAGGCTCAACATGGATGTTGAGCCTTGGTGTGGCCACCTCTCAGCCACACCAAGGCTCAACATTGGTGTGGCCACCTCTCAGCCACACCAAGGCTCAACATCCATGTTGAGCCTTGGTGTTTCCTGCTTCTTTCTGTTATCTTTCCTGCTGCTCTCCAGTTCCGCATGTAATGCCCTATTTGTTCCTGCGTAATCACTCTTCGTCTTTGTCATAAAGTCTGCCATATAATTCATATCATACTATTGAGGATTTTTTTGTTTTGTTTTGCTCTGAACATCAAACAGAGGTAGGATTTTATTTTTATACTGTAAACAATAAGGAGTTAGAGATCTACAGACTCTACATGGGATTTTGAGTGTTACACTTGTTATTTCACTTGAGAATTTTTTACAAAGAAATAAAGAAGCCTTCTTTTATTGGGCCATTATGTGCTTTGCTCAGAACCAAAAATTGGTGGTTTTTCAAATAACAATTGCAAAAGATTTCTAGGAATTAAGATTTAGGTTTGAAAACATTTTTTATTTAATTAGACTAATTTCAGCAAGCTAAGTGTTTGAACAGAATGAGGTAAGCTTACCAAAAATACCATTTTGTTTTAATCTAGTACTTTTCAGGTAACTTGTTTTGAGTAAATTAAGTTTTAATCTTTCAGCATAACTGATGTACCTAATGTAATGTGGAACACTGACTATATTGCAGTTTCTCTTTTTCATCATGGATGATTATGTTCGTGACAAACTATGTCAATGGGGACTAAGAGACTTGATATACAGATTTAAAGGTAAAGTATTTGTGTTTTTGTTACAAGCACTGTAATTTATTTATAATGTCTGATCTACAAACAGCCAAAAAGACATCCATGTTACAAATGTCACTGCTGTTTTTCATTTTTAATTTGATAAGCTAAAGTAAATACAAGGAAGTGTGACAACCAGTAAATAGTTAAAATAATTACAGCACACACATGTGAGTCTTTCACCTGCTGATTTTTAGCAGTTCAACAGAAGTTGTCCATTATTACCTGCATGGTGTTTTAATCAATGTGTTTATTATTTCTGTTAGACAAGGGTTCTCTTTAGAGTAATGTTTGTCTAAGAATGAATAATAATATATTTTATTGCAGATCAAGGAATTGACACTGAAAGTTTCTTTTGTCTGGAAGATGAAGACATCAAGGACTTGATTCAAAATGTTGGACCAAGGGTTCGATTTAAGAGGAGGCTTAAGCTGTGGAAGGTAAAAGCTACTAAGTTACTGCACATTCCTCGGTAATGAGATTACACATAAACTTTTATTGAGTCTAAATTTATCAACAGTATTGAGAATATCACTTTTGACACTAACAGTTTTGTGGTTTGCACAAATATGCTTCAAATCAACAGCAAAAGCAAAATGAGGAGACAGAGTTTGTTTTTTCTGAAGTAAGTTTTATGTTTTATATTTTGTGAGAAATTACATATTAAATCTATGGTGTTTGCTTTGCTTAGCCCTTTATCTCCTAACACAGTGGTTATGCTCGCTTTGTAAATAGGAGATGGAAACCTCAAGCTGCTTGAATGAAGTAAGGATAGTGGGATTTTTTTTTTATTCATCTTCCCAAGATTAATCTACATTTATTTTATCAGAGTACAAAGAAATGTGCATTTTTTGGTCTTTTTGAGGGAAATAAATATTTATTGAAGTCAATAAAAATTTGGTTTAAGTAAAATATCTGTTTGTTTTTTTTTTCTCTTAGTTTTCAGCTTCAACAAGTGGTACAGGTCAGTAACAATACTTCATACTATCTTTTATACCGTATTTTTTTGATAAGGAAAGCTGATAAGTAAATGTAAATACAATTTATTTTTGTAACTAGCAAAGAGAAAGCTGGACCCTGAGTTTGAGTCTAGTGAAGAGAAACCAGCAGCAAAGCAACATCGTGGAGCAGTGCCGTTTTCAGGTATTGCAACATTAATTTTCATCCCTAGCTACAAAGACAACAGCACACATGTTAAATCAAACACAGAACATCTTTGGTAAAATACAAGCTATGACAGAGGATTTATGATCTTGTTAATATTCATTTTTAATGACAGAAGCAAGGATATTGTCTGAAGTTAAAAAAATAATGGTGCACATCCATAGCAAACTGCTCCAGCAAGACAACAACAAGCTTAATCATTTCCTGAAGTAAGTACCTTTCTTTTGTTCATGCATCAATCTCAGAAAAGGTTTCCAAACAAGCTTACATTTGAATTATTAATTATTATGAGTTAACATTAATCATAAAAGATGTTGACTATGTAATTACTTGAACTTGAGTGGCCTAAGAGGCAAAAATAACAAAAATATTTTGATACGTTTTTACATGCAGCCACATATTGGCAAAAATGGTATAAAAATAATTATCTAAATATACATACATAAAACAGACAGGTTTTGATTAAACATGCAACTAAGTTGTCATCGTTTTGAGTTGTCACAAATAGCTAAAGTAAATAAAGTATTGTTATTTTGTTGGGTTATTGAGAGTGCTCAGCTCATAGTGGGGGAATAGAAAGCCTATAGTGCTTCACTGCATAGTGATGCACTATAGACTTAGTTATGTCATGACAAAAATGGTTGAATTTCATTGCAAATGAGAATCTAAATAGACATGGAAGTCAGTATACAATAATATCTGTACATAATGTGGATACATTTAGCAGAGATTGTTTCAGTGGCTGAATCACACTACCAATAAAGAAAGTCAAAGATATTAACATGTATTCAGACTTTATTTAATGTCACATACATAATGTAGTATTAACTTTTACAAATATGTCATTTTTAGATTACTGCTTACTGTTCTATATCATACCGGTATCTAAAATGTACTTTTTTTCTTAACAGGAATGAAATCACTGAACTGAGCATAGACAAGAGGGAGATGGTTGGTGTCTTTGGTAAAACTGGAGCTGGAAAAAGTTCTTTGATTAATGCTGTCATTGGTAAAACAAACCTTCTACCCACTGGAGATATCAAAGCTTGTACCTCGGTCATGATTAAAGTCGAAGCAAACATGAACGACAAATATGAGGCAGAGATTGAGTTTATCACAAAAGAGGTAAACAGGACTATACAAATAATTTATCATTATTTGAGTATGCAGTGTCTATTACACACAAGAAACCAAACTTAAAAAATATTATTTCTGCTTTTGTAGGAATGGCAAGATGAGGTGTGGTCAATGTTGCAAAATCTTTCTGATCATGTGGATCAAGAAAACGATGATAAAGATGGTTGTCAAGATGATAGTGATGATAATGAAGATGATGATTATGAAAATAAGTTGTCAGCACTTTATGGGAAGGACAGGAAACAAACAAAACTGGATGAATTAACGGATCCCAAAAACTTCAGAGAGATCCGAGAATTTCTTGAATCCAAAACAAAAACTTTGACGTTTGATTCAGTAAGTGAGATATGTTCTGTGTGCATCGCTGTGTTTCATATGAAGCATAACTGGTCTCAGTAATAACATTATAATATATTAAATGAAATAATAGTCTCTTTTTGTTTGTTTCCCTTATGGCCTAATATATTATTATTTCTGTGATAATTTTTCACAAATTAAACATTGGTGCCCCCAGGCACTTGGAGCCCTATGCGCAATACATCATGCATATGGGCAGAGTGATGACACTGCAGGTTACCATGATATAGTTGGAAAGGAAGAGCTTTGCATTTTGGCTTCTTTCACTATGACAAACCAAGGCTGTGCTGACATTAAGAGAGACAAAGCTTCAGCTCCTTCCATCTTACTTTCACCTGTGCACAAGACATAAAAATACTCGATGCAGGGATCAACCCAGAAGAACCATTCCAACTTTTTCCTGAGGCTCAAAATTAAAGAAGCTGTCTGTCTTTCACTCCAACTACTTCACCTTCAGTTGAAAATCTCAAATGAAGACCAGGAGCAATTCTGGTGTAGACCAACATACATTGGTGAACATTTTTGATACCATGCCAAGGTGGCAAGCAGGGCTCTTGCTTTGACCACATAAAATCTTACACCTACCCCCATAAGACCCTCCATAAAATTCTACAGGGATTGTTATCCATCTCCAGATCCACAAAACACATGCTGATTGCAAAACCAAATTCCCACGAGACCCTTAGTGATTCTCTGACAGAAAAGATTCAGTGTGCAGTTCCCTCCAATCTAAACATATCCAACGTAGATTGTTACTTAATTTCCCTACCTGAGTTCATAAAATTATAAGATTTAAATGGTTGAATTGCCTTGTTTCAGAATTTGAGTGTATGCAATATAATTGTATATATTTAAATTTGAAGCAAACATGAATGACAAATATGAGGCATAGAGGTGAACAGGTCTATAAAAATTATTTATCCTTATTTGAGTATGCAGTGTGTGTTACATACAAGAAACCAAACTGAACAAATATTGTTTGTTTAGTTTACTTTTGCATCTAAAGCATAACCATCATGTTTTTTCCAGGCTGAAATGCTCTCTGAAGGAATTGCCAAGTACACAAAAAATGATTCAAACCAAGGAGGAGGCAGAAAGCTTAAGAGGTTGTATTGGCCATTAGTGAAGTGTGTGACTGTCAAAGTGCCAAAGATTGATCTTCTTCAACATGTTACTCTGGTGGACCTTCCTGGAAATGGGGACCGTAACAAGAGCAGAGATCAAATGTGGAAGGAGGTAAATTTTTGTAGAAAGTTGTGATGAGTGGAACTTATAATATTTTAGCACTTTACATAAACACTACTTGCTATTAAACTGTATGTGAAATTTCAGATTGTTGGAAAATGTTCCACCGTGTGGATTGTGGCCGATATCAACCGATCAGCAGCGGAAATTGAAAGCTGGCAGATTCTGAAAAGTGCTGCTAGTCTCATAGGAAACGGTGGCGAGTGCCAGAACATTCACTTTATCTGCACCAAGTCTGACGTTTTTGAAGATTTTCGACATCAGTAAGTGAAGAAAGTAGCTAAAAATGACCACAATAAAGTTGCATATTTGCGCTGTTGACTTGTAGCCATAAGGTTCAGGATTAGGATCCTGGCCTGGGGCACTTGATGCATGAAGTTTGTCTTTTCTACCTGTGCATGTGTGAGTTCTCTCTGGGAACTCTGGCATCCTCCCACAACCCCAAAACATGACTGTTAGGTGAAATTAGTTTCTCTAAATTGCTCAAGTGTGAGTGTGCATACTTGGTTGTTTGCCCCATGTGTCTCTGTATTGTCCTGTGATGGACTGACGACCTGTCCAGGGTGTACCCCGCCTGTCTCCCAATTACTACTGGAGATAAGTACTGGTCCCACCACAATCCTGCAACGATAAGTGGGTAATTGCATTACAATATGCAGTGAAGTTGCATATTGTATTCAGTTTAGAAAAGTATGACTGTGTTGACCGTGGGCTTATATGTAACAGTAATATTTATATATTTTTTTTCTTATTATTTATTTACTATCTCAAGCCTTTTTAAGTTCAAGAGCCAACTGGTCAACGTGAATTGTCATAAGACTTTAGATCCATGACTGTATACACTGTATCTTGAACCTCTTCTTTTGATTTTTGAAGAAAAAGGTGTGTCAGATTTAGTTTGTGTATACTGAAGTTCCCAAACTTACATGTCCATGTACATACAATATTTTATCTTTCAGCTCAGCAGAGGACCGTCTGACTCTCATACGTGATAGAAACATGAAGACCAAGGCAGCTGTCAAAGCTGATTTCAAAAAGCTAGACAATGTGCAGGTGAGCCAGACATATATAAAATAAAACATTGCCCATATCTAAAAGGAATAAACCTAATAATCAATCAATTTTCTACAGAAACACTTCAGTGAAGATAATTTTGAAGTGTTCACAGTGAGCTCTAAGGAGTTTCTGGTAGGAGATATGAAAGAGCACTCTGGTAGGTTCCATCCTCCTGAAAATCTGGTATTGATATTATACCAGTTAAATCCACATTTATGCACTGAAACACATGCAGCACCATTTTCATTAACAGAGGATCCACACAAGATATGACAAATTTAACAAGTTACAAAGTAATGAAAGAATATTAATTCATTGACATTTTTTAGGTGTGAGGGAGCCGTTTTGGTGCTGGTGTGAAACCTTTGAACTTTTGGTATCAAATATAGTTTTTCAACTTGGAATTTTTAATTACCAAAAGGAGTTTTTTTTTTTTTCTTGTGTGCATAAATGAAGTATATCATGAACCATCGCCAGCTTTCACATTATGTTTGAAAACTACAGAATTACAGCAATCGTACTGTGAGGTGATGATATAAATATGATTTTGTTTCTACAGAAATACCTAAGCTTCAGAAAGTTTTGCAAGATCTGAATGACTGTCACTCAGAGACGTTAAACTATGTTTCTGGAGCTTATGGGATTCTTTCATTAATTCAAGGGACCAGTTTAAGAGGAACGGTAAGACTGCAGAAAAAAAACCTTCATCATGGTGCTAATATTTTCTGAAAGTAAGATTTCAAGAGAAACAAATACATTGCATATAAAAAATGAAAGCACTAGACCGACTGCCAAACTTCCTCAAACTGGATGACTGATGATCCTTTGGACACATTCAATGAGCATGAGCATGTGATTTTTTGATTGTTGATGAATGGCATTTAGTAAAGTCATTGAATGGTCAAAAGGTGAAGGTCTTATGGGTCTTATATCATCTGGTTTAAGGGAAATTTGGCATAAGTTTAGCAATTAAATTTTTTCACATATGATTCAATTTATTTTGCAACAGAACGTACCTTGTAAAATTAAATCAAACTTACATTAATTGGCACACCTGCTTTCACATTACACTTTAGGAAGAGGTCTACTTTAATTTGAAACATTCATAGATGTCTATAGATATCCATTAAATATTAATTATCGAAGCACCACCTTGGATTCAGAAAAAACTAACAATATTTGTATTAGTCTCAGTTGTCTTTTTGCCTGTATATGTCTGTACTGACATGATGCAGTACAGAAACTCAAAGGTATGAATTCAAACGGCAGCTTAACACAGTGGGCATACATGAACAAAGACAAGTCACTTCTTTTCTAAAAAATACAATAAAGTTTGTCACACTTAAACAGTATTGACTACAGTTAATGGTTCTAAACTTAAACACGATTGCATCATGCAAGCGTCAAAGGAAAAATATTCGACACTTGAGGGGGACCTTTGTCCTCAAGAAAGGCTGTCCATCCATTCTCAAAAACAGTCTTCTTGAAACTGTTGTTTGAACACCAGTCTCCACAGGAAACACTGATGATGTTCACGAGAACCAAAATGTATTAAAATGATAACCTTAATATTTTTAACTGGAATAACTATTGTTTATTTGTTTCTTTGCTTTAGTTTGGCGAAACTGAAGATGTCTATGACGAACTTGAGAAAAACAAAAACTCTCAGCTCGAACTAATCAAAAAATCGCTGGATGAGACATACTCAGTTTTTGAAAAATGCTTGAGTGAAGGTGTTGAAAGAAGCAAAAGTTCCTGTGAAGAAAATTTAAGGACCTTCCTGTATCCTAAAGTATGCATTGTGACAGTAAACATGAGCAACTATTAATTTTCTGCAATATGTGACTGAAATACCGTTTTTGTTTTGTTTTGGGGGGTTTTTTGTCAGCGGCCCCACCGTCTGTACTGGCCAACACTGAAATGTGTCGTCCAAAACGGTGGCATCTACAAACCCAAAAAGAAGAAAGAAATTAATTTAAACATGAGGCTTATGTCACCCTTGACTAATAGCATTGATGAGGAATTCAGAAAGACCTTCCCGTAAGAACTTATGTGCATTGAGATATTAAAATAAAAGTAGTTCCTTCAAATGTCAAGATTATTTAGTGGAATGCATTTAAATTATTACAATCTGTCAAATGTTTCAGAACTAAAGGAAAAAATGGCCCATTCAATGGTGTGATCAGCAAGTTTTCACTTGACACTGAAACGCTAAAAAAGAAGTACAGTGGTGTGGACCTGCAGCTAACCTTTCTGAAGACTGAGGTAATTTATACAAAAAGCTGATTTAAATATTCAATACATGCAGAATTTACTTAAATGAAAATTTGTAAAAATTAATCAAAAATAGTTGTTCAGATACTGTTTTTGAGAGATTTAATGATAGTAAAATAAATAGAGCAATTAAAACTGTGAAATAAGCATAATAAAAATATTTGTGTCTGTTCTTAGGAAGAAAAGATTCAGTCAGAGTTGAACAAAGTGATTCGTGATCGCAAGAAAATGATCTACAGCAGTTTAACAAAAACAATTGAGGAAAGCATGCAAGAGTGCTACAAGGGTACGGACATTAATATGATGTAAAACTTTTCATTAATATGCTTCATGTTTATAATTTCACAAATATTCAACCCAGTTTTTCCTATTGCTATTTTTTTCTTTGGTGTGGTGGGGGGCTTGTGGTTACAGAGGCTGCTCGTTTTGCAAAAGCTGATACATTCAAAAACATCAAGGATGCACTCCAAACCCATGTCAAAAAATCAAAGGACACCATGTTTGAGAACGCTAAAGATGTTATGTTGACTGAACTCAAGAGCTTGGAGGTTTGTTTAAAATCTTATTTTGAAGAGCGATTTCATGCCAATTTTGACCATGCACTCAAATTGTAACAATTAATTCGCTAAACTGTTTTGCTGACTTAAGGATGATATCCTGGATAGAGTGAAGAGTACCATGGAGGAATGTTTGGAGCTCTCATTCAAGACTGACGACCACTCAATTCCAGGTAAATCAGCCGACCTTTATCTAATGTTTATTGATCTGTATATATGTGGATATGTAAGATACTAAATGTCTATTTAAAAATACTTAGATGTTTCAACTGAGCTTGAAATGGTGGAGAAACTATATGATGAACTGAAGAACAACACAAAGGACAAAATGCTGTAAATTAGGTAAAGTTTTCAGATATTAATATTAACTCTTACTTTTTCAGGAGTCAAGGATGCAGGTATTTATAATAAATGTATAATAAAGTTATATAAATTCCTTTCTTTTCACAGCTGCAGTTACTGAATGTTACAAGTATTCTGTGACATGTGGGTCCTGATCTTCTGACTTTACTCTTCATCTTTCCTAATGGAAAAAGTCCAAAAACAAAATGTAGCTATGCTAATGAATATGTAATTTTTTAGCATGAGATATTCAAAAACAAATGTATTTCTTTTAAAAGTTTTAATGTTAGGTTATCTATCTTTATCTTTATTAGCCTTTTTTGCTCTAATAGTAAGAAAGGCCACAAATACCCAGCAATTTGTCACTCAAAAGCAGATTTGTTCAGATCCTTTCTCCAAGTACAATTGTTCTTGTTGAATTAAAATATTTTGAGACCAGCAAAATTGATAACATTTGATAAAAAAAAAAAAGTTAAGAAATTGAGCACATTTTGTTTTTTAAGAAGACAACTTCTTCTAAGAGCCTATTTGGACCTACAATATTTAGGTTTGTCTTTTTAACTTTATTTTATTAAAATGCTGCATGTCTTTTTAACATATTTTCTCTTCACACACTGATTGAGTGAAGAGAAAATAATTCACAGTAAAATTATTTTATTGGTCTGGTGACAAAGCAACCAATGCATGTTGTGGGATTATATTTAGACTTTTATTACAATATGTTAATCAGCAGGTATTGAAGCTTATATTAATTAACTGATTATGATCTGCTACTGTTTGTGGAATATTATGTGTGCACACACATTCTTGTCCTGGTCGAGTTGACCGAAACAGGAAGTAGGATTCATAACTGAAACTGTTGAAAGTAACCAAAATCATTAGTTATGCGAGAAGGCAGTGACGTAATATTCCAGAAGCAGTTTGTTGTGCAGTTTAAGTTGTGGCTTAAATCTACACCGTGTTCCAAATTATTATGCAAATTGGATTTAAGTGTCATAAAAATTATTTTTTTTGTTGTGTTATTAATTTTATACATGATATTGTGTGTCAGGGCTCTTTGAATCACTATAATTAATTTCTGAAAGCTGGGTTGATTAGTTTGTCTGGTGAGCTCAAGTAAAGGAAAAGAAGGATGTTCCACATTATTAAGCAGGCCACAGGTTTCAAGCAATATGGGAAAGAGAAAGGATCTCTCTGCTGATGAAAATCATCAGTAGAAAGTGTAGTGTCGTATGCCAAGGTATGAAAATATTAGATGTTTAACAAAATCTGAATCGTTATCGTACTGTGAAGAGATTTATGGCTGATTCAGAACAAAGATGGGTTTGTACAGATAAAGGCATCATGAGGAAGGTTTCTGTTAGACAAATTCATCGGATCAAAAGAGCAGCTGTTAAAATGACCTCAGCAAAGCATATGGACTTTCTGACTGATCACTTTCTTTCATGGTTCAAAATGAAGAGCTGTACCTTCGGTAGCAAAATCATCTTCATGCATGACAATGCACCATCTGATGCTGCAAGGAATATCACTGTGTCATTGGCTGCTATGGGCATAAAAGGGGAGAAACTTTTTGATTGAAATAGCTTTTGATTTTAGTACATGTGACCACTTATTGCTGCACATTTAAAGAATGACCTTTTGCAGTTCTTTATAATCCATAAAATGTTTAGAAAATCTTCTGTGTATAATAATTTGGAACAGTGCATTTTGAGTTTTTTATTTTTGAAAAAAATACTGTTCTCATGGGGAGCTTTGTTCAGGAAAATTTGATTTATACTGTAATAGTTTATGACTTGAAAATTATACTGACCATCATTGGCATTGACCATTTAAGAAAATCTGAGAAAATATCACTTGCATAATAATCTGGAACATGGTGTATATATATCTGCAGGTAATCAGAATGTATACCAGCTCTGACTGAATCCTTCTATGCATTTTTTCTGTTCGGATCTCTGAAGATATTTTTGTATTTTATTAAAGTTTGTTTGATTTTTAATTGCTGACTTGTCTTTGATTTCTCACATCATAAACCTGGGGTTAGATGTGTGGACGTCTTTAACAATGCTAAGAAACCACCTGGCATTTGTTGGTATACTGTTGCTCAAATAAGATGAGATGGTAATTGTGTATGTGTTGAGCAGAAACATAAAATTTGTGTGGTGGATTTGTGTTTCAAATTCATTATAGCTTTTCATTTCCTGATGCAAGTATGTCATCGATATACATTCATCAGGATATACATGCTGCTGAGAAACCAGTATGCTCCAAAAATTCTGTCCTTTTTAATAAAAAATTTTATTTAAAAAAATCATTATTTTCCTTAATAGTTTATTTGAAGCAATTGTAAACTTATTAACACGGCTATTAGCCAGGCACAGCTTGAAGCTCAGACTACCTGCAGCTCATATGAATTCATGACAATTTACCTCATCATTCGTATTAAAATATCTGTTCTGAGGAATTCATACAAGTGTTTTCACTTGGATGACTTCTGACAACATATGTATGTTTGTAGCATGTATTTATGTATGCCTCTAAACTAGATCAAAATTTTTAGTGACAGCAGGGTTATAGTGCTTAGGGCCAGAAGACATGGCAAATACAAGAATATCCTTGAGTTAAAAACTACAATCTCTTCACTTATCACCCCATAAATCATTTTTCATTTAATTTAGTTTACTATGTTCACCATCTAGCTCAAAATGTTGTTGAATATGGATTTAGGCATTAATTTCTTTATCTAAACTCACCCAAATATTTTCTTACAATTGTTTGCAATTTGATTTCAAAATTTCTGTTGTGTTTCTTTAAAATCATATATTTGTGTCACTTTGTGTCACAACTTTTGAGTTTTTCACAATTTTCAGTCATTAAGATGAGAAGTGTTTAATATTTATATATTCATTTAACCTAAACTTTAGGTGTGAGATCACTAAGTTGACGTTTAGTGCTTCATTTTATAATCCCATAGGTATGCAATATAATTTCTTGTTTAATTACATGTGAACACAGTTTATTACTTGTCAAACTAAATACAATAAAAGTTTTCAAAACTTTCAGTTTTTGAAAATGTTGGAACTGTGGAGTTGAAAAAACTCTTAAGACCATATTGCAAAAGGTTAAAAGAACAAAACACAGGTTTATTAAAAATATGCTTGCAAGTGAAGAGGTTGAAGTAAAGTCAGGACTGTCAGACAAGCTCTGGATTCGTCACACAGAATGTCAGATTTTATACACATCTATTTTCACACCTAGCAGGGAGGTGTGATAAAATAGTTCCTGAAAAAGATCAATACCTTTCATAAGACAAAGGAAGTGAGACTATTCGTTTTAGTCAAGTGCAAAGAATAGGCTGACAAAGAACACTCGCTTCTGCAGGTGCTTTCCCTTGCACCCGCTTCGGATGTTATCATCCCGCTTCGGATGTTATCATCCCATAGAATGGCGATTATCAGTGGTTATCAGCCCCATTGAATGGCCTCAGTTGGTC
>CAEFZY010053358.1:0-31542 GCA_903066815.1 Brachyrhaphis roseni | reverse complement strand
TTAGCTCGATCATTCTCTACTACCTTTGGGGGTGTTTCCCACTTTGATCTTGGGGGTTCCAGTCCATATTCTGCACACACACATATATATATATATATCGATTATGATTTAAAATATATTTTATTTCTGATCACCTTTAAATTGGGTCTCCGTCTCTTTAAAAAGCTCCTGCTCTTCAGGAAGACTTCCGCCTTCAGGAAGTCATCACAACATGGCTCCTCTATTAACCTTTTAACAACATTTCTACCAGTGTTGCACTGAGAAGTAGCTCCTATGATGAGCTCAGCTGATGCTCAGTTCCACCAGGTGTTTGCTAATTGCTGCTGGCTAGTCTGAAGGAGCTGAATGGGACTCCGTCTCTGTGAGACAGAAATTTGGTAGCTCAGAGGAGGAGCTTTGTCCTTGAAGGCGGGGCTAGATCCACCTAGGTGTTTTGCACAGCTTAATGGTTGCAATGGAGATTAAAGGATTTCTCAAACATGCATGAAAGAATCAAAACAACACTCCAGGTTTGTTTTTCATGAGGGAATAACATTATAACATGGTGTAAAGCTAAAAAAAAATCAACACTACATGATACTGCCACTTTAAGAATGGGATGCCATCAAAGTTCACGTGAACATATCTTAATGCTTTGAGCAATTAGTTTGTTGAGACTTGAACTCAGATCCGAGTACAATTTGCTGTGACACAAAGGAAACAGGTGTTCATATGTATTTGTAAAATGCTTTGTTTTTTTTTTTTTTTTTATTTATTTTGTAATGAGTTGTTGCTCACAACCAGCCTAAGATGTAACATCATCTCCAGTGACTTTGTGTATCTGCCTGACTCTACCAATCAATCAATCTGCAGACAGTGATGCTGGTGATTTGCTCCCAGATCCCACTCACAAGCCCTCGACCCAAACGCTCTCTGGTGCTGCTGGAGAGACTACTAGCTTCCAAACTTCCACGACAAACATAATAAACAGTTTGAATATTAACTGAGAGCATTTTTCTGAACCATCTGAATGACCTGTCCTAGTTCAGTGTTAGTGTTCAGAGTGCATGGGGGTCATAAAATAAACTTTAACAACTTATTTCCTTACTGATTCACAGCATTAATGTCCTAAGCTAAAATACGTCTGCCCTGATGTTCCGTCTACATAAAAAAATATGTTAATAATTAAAGCAGAAATAGCTGTGATTGCTTTACTGTGCAGTTCAGACAGCTCAATCACTTGTCATTCAGTCTGAGATGAGAGAAAATCAGACAAGATGAGGGAAAAAGAGTGTTGGAAAAATGCTAATTGCACATTTATGTTCATCAAACAATGCAGCGACAATATATAAAATGATCCTGCTACCGAAAAGCAAAGAAACTTCATTCACTTACCTGTAAAGCATGAGGGACAACATCAGAAGTAATGACATTATGTCTCTGATTTATGCTAAACATTCACTCCTTTAGAGCAAACCAAACTATTCTTATATTTGTTATGTTATGTTAATCATCTTCTTTTCAAGATGTCAAAAGGGCAGCAAAATATAAGCAATGAATCGGTAAATATCGGTTATCTGCCATGACAGCAGTATTATTATCGAATATCAATATCAGGGCATGTTATTTCCAGCCACATCTTATCATTTTATAGCACAATGAAGTAATTATAAAAAAATTTTATACATTTTTTATAACATAAAAGTTAAAGTCAAAAGAAATTTGACTTTGCTGTTTAACACCTTGAAATTGGGCATCTGGATCTTTAAGAAGATCTTAGACTCCGCCTTCAGCACAGCAACATTCCTCCATTAAGTGTTTACAGATGTTCATCAAAGCACTAGACTGAGAAGTAGCTCATATAATAAGCTGAGCAGATGCAGAGTTCCACCAGGTGTTTGCTAATTTCTGCTGGCTAGTCTGAAGGAACTGAGGGAATAACGTTATAACATGATGCAAAGTTCAAAAAAGTAAATTTTACATAATACTGCTCCTTGAACTCCAACCCCTAAGTATACCGCCAACCTTTGCTGTCCAATGAATTAAATAAAACCGACATCTCTGATCACCAACAATCTAAACGACGTCCATGGAGAAAATCCCAATAACACTGTAAGGTGCCTCTCTGTCCGTTTCTCTGCCAGCTCATTTCCTCCCCTTACATCTTCCTCTCATGTAACTCTTTCATCCTTGTGGGGCCCGCAGCGAGTGCCGCCACTCCCGCAGGCCATGATTAATGCGATCGGAGCTGCGCTCGCCTTTTTGTTTACACGTTCCCAGGAAGCCGTAGGGGACTTGTGGCACAAGCAGGGGAGGGCCCAGAGGGAAGCGGGGACTGATTCAGCACACAGACTCTGCCCTGCCCGATTGTTTCCGGATTCTTCCAGGAAGGGGGGCTCATTAGCCAAACATGAGCATCATCCAGGCCTGGACCGACACAACCAACAGGAGAGTCCACCGATAAAGCCTGGCTCAGCGGGGAGAAGTGGGAAATGTCTGCGCCTCTGTCTGTCCCGAGCAGTCCACCTCGCCGACACACACCATCACACACATGTTCTGCTGAGCGTCTGCTCCTCAGCGTCTGTGTGGCACTTTGCTCATGCAAACACGCCGTAAAGATAATTTCTAAACAAATCGATGGGAATGCCCGAGGGCCAGGAACAAATTTATGAGGTTTTTACATTGTTCTTGAGCATGAGGATTTACAGCAACTACAAAAAGAGAAAAGAGACTCCGTCCATTGGTGAAGCTGGAGAATATCTGATGAGAACCCAGCCAGTCCTCCTCCACTTCCTCCCTCTTCTTCTTCTGCTTCAAAATGGACTCTCGTCACCAGCGGTAAAACTGACAACTGGTGAAATCCACGTATTAATTCGGCTGAAGACCTCTCAAAGTCTCAAATTAAGAGAAAAGGATGGGGGGAAAAAAATAGTCTTTATGTGAGTGAAAAGTCAAACAATATCCAGCTGTCACAGTTACTGTATCTCCAGAGGCAAAGAGCTCTGGCTGTGTTGAAAATGAAATATTGTCTTCCACTGTTTCATACTGATAAAAAACAAGAAAGAAAAGAAGTTGCACTGCAAAGAAAAAGTTTCATTTAAAATCTTCCCAACTCCAAACTCAAATTTAAAAGTGGGTCTATGTTATGCAATTACTATTAACTATTTCCTCTCAATAGGAATCACACTGTACGGATATTAGAGTCAGATGCTAGCTAGCAAAATCTAGTCTCACCAGAGTTATGGAGCATATAGTAACACGGTTCTGCACCTCCGCACAAAGAAATCCAGTCTGACCCGGAACAAACCCATAGATATCATGTCCAAGTCCAAGCCCGAAGTAAATCTGACATATGATATTTAATAATATTTCACTGGTTTTGTTTACACAGCTGTGTAACTTCTGCCGTTTTTAGCGTTTGTTTAATGTCTTCCTGCTCCATTTAGTCGCTTCTTGTAACAGCAGAGTGAGTCAGGGGCAAATCGTCTGGGATGTGTGACTGATAGGAGTGGAGCTGCGTGCGCATTGTACTGTGCGCTGCGGTTTTACAGTCCAATTAACTTCTGCACCTTAATGTCTTCATGTCCTCAACAGGGTAAACTATCTACTCCTCTATTTAGACTACAACAAGCAGATCGTCACAACTTTATATCGCGCATTCATGTTTGGTTTTCTCTCTGTTGGATGGACTGAAAACTTATTAAACTCACCACTGAAGCCCGACACCGACTCGACCATCAAGCACGTCGTTTTTCAGAAATCTCAGGTCGGGTTCGGCTCGGGCCATAAATCTAAACTCTCTGAGGATCGGCCGCTGGTGCTCCAACACAAGGAGCTGAAGAGTCGCCCACACTTCCCCAGGAAGGGGTTTATGGTGAGAGCAAAAAGTCCAGCCTGGCCACCGGCCACCGGCCGCTGCTGGCTGCGAGGCGTTATAAAATGCTGCCATCCTCGGCGCCGAGGCAGTGGCCTACATCGAAGGTGCGAGAACCGAGGAGAGAGAGGAGTTGTATAACCAGAGCGACATCCAGGAGGAGTGATCGTCAGACTCACACCCAAGAAAAGGGCAAACGCAGTACCACCTCAAAGTGGAGCGCATTTCTCTCCACTTCCCTCTGAAAGAACCCGAGGAGCATTTTCCACTTCATGACTGTTCCCGAGTTCATTCTTTGTCTGCATTGTTCTGGTTATTTTTGGATAAGGTCTAGGCACAAATGCAATCAGGACATCGGCAGGCTGCACAACAGAGTTTCACTTCAGGAAACTGAAAGAAAAAATACGGCTACTAGCAGCCAGTTCCCGTAGCCACGTGTCATGTTAGTCAACTACTGTATCGTTGTCTCATGTTTGTCAAAAGAGATTTCCACCCCATGATTAGCAAAAGGTGAACACACACACAGTACTCTATTTTAAGATATTCTTTTTGAAAATAGCTGAGCTACACACAGGAAGCCTGTGGTAACTCCGGAGGAACCGCCGGGTACAAAATCCCTCAAGCTAAAGTCTTTCTGAAGGAGAATTAAACACAGTGCAGGGATGTAAGCGCTTGTGTTTTGCACACAAACTCGATGAAAAGTCCCATCGAAGGTACACGGAGCACGACATTGATTTACACAATTGCAGCTAATGCTGCGATCAATTTTTTCAAGCGAATTTAGAACAATGAACAGCTGAACGGTGTCGAGAGAAGTTACACTAACGTGGGAGACGGGCTCTGTGTTGTAGAAACAATGTGAAAATGCTGGGTGGACGTGTAAAGAGAGTGTTGTGTTGTGCTATGGAGGTATTTAAGCAACTACTCAAGACGTAGACCAGGAAGGTAACGTCTGTGTGTCCTGATCCTAGTCCTATTGAAAATATGTAGCAAGATGGCCCACAAACCTGACCCAAAACACACACCTTCAAAGGAAATCCAACTAAATACTAATAAAATGAAAATGTATAATTTGGAGAAAAGTAATAAAAGTCTTGTTATTCTGGAAATTGAGCAAATAAAAATTGTTTTTCGTCATCCCAATTTACCTAAAACGTGAAAAGCTTGGTCGGATTTCACGTCAGAAAGTGAGGAAAAATGACTGTCTTTTTACACCTTGTATGTAAACATCTGTTTTGAACAATATCCCAGTGAGTAGTGAGTGAAATTCTGGGCTCAGTCTCTGCACTGAGCAGTAAAAATCTGTTAAAAATGGCTTTAAAACGCACAAAGTTTCAAGCTTAATCACGTTTCCAGCATTCAAACCGGCGATCAGAATTTAATAAGCTTAATGGCTGAATTGATGTTCATTAACTTTTAAGCATTTTGCCATCGTTTCTAGAGCAACATCTATAAAACTAATTGGTTTTTGATGAATCCTTCTTTTTTTTTCTTCCTGTTTGTGTTTTAGCGGCTGGAAGGCCGATTATTCATCTATTATCAGACGAGCAAACTGCTTGTTTGTCAACATCAAGCAAACCACTTACCTTTCAATTATTGTCAACAAAACAGCAAACAGTTCCTTGGGGGAGTTTCGAACAGCACGGCCCGCCTTCTGAAAAACTGGGTTAAACATGACTTCACTGTGTCTGAACAATGAAAACACACTTGACTTGACGAATAATAACTTTGATGATACTTTGCAGCTCCGGCGGTGTTTACATTTCAGGGCTGAGTGTGGCTCCTGCCATGTTAGAGCTGAGTAATCAGATAATAAAATCGCAATACATGATTAATTGGTGCTCTTGCTCCGTCTTCGAAGCAACACGTTGGATGTAATTTGAGATCAAAGGTAAAAGGTAAAAATATATATAGGCCTACATGTATATTGCTGATTGAAAGTGTATTATTGAGAGAGAAACTCAAGGAGGTATCTGATATTTAACTTGGAAAAAAATGTATAAGTATTCTTACGCCTTTGAACTTTTGTGTTTTTGTATTTTGCAACCACAAAGTTCACACAGCACAGGAGTCGAGAAGGTTAAAGCAGGGTTAGGTTATGAAACAACAGCCCAACCTGTGAGAATTTTAATGAGCATTGGTCAGTCCTATCAACTGAAAAGTGCGGCAAACACGTAAATGTATTGAGCTGTGAAGGGACAGGCCTGGCAGGGAGACGACAAATCAGACTAGAGGTCAGCCATTAGCCTAACAGTGTAAGTCACTCAGCCAGAGCCACAAGAAAACGGCTGACAATTCAGATCAGAGCATGTGCTAGAAAGGCCCAGTCAAAGTCCAGACCTAAATCCAATTAAGAATCTTGAATATTGATCTTAGCTAAAATATTTGATGGGGTGTGCATAAGACGGACATGACACTGTCATAAACGTGACATAACATGAACATGAAGGCGTTTTCATGAATGTTTACAACTGTTGTCATGAAGTGTCATTTGGTAAATTATTATGCAAAATTGACAATTTGAATGGTCTTTTAATACAAATTTTATTACAGCTTTGTATTAAAAGTGTCATTATTTACCGAATAATGCAAAATTGATACTTTTAACGGACTTTTAATGCAACTTTGCATTAAAGGTATCACTATTTACCAAATGACACATCATGATTACAGTTGTAAAGATTTATAACTCCTTCATCTTCATGACAGGATTATGTTTATGACAGCACACCCTGTCAAATATCTGTTTATAGGCGTGCAAAGCTGGTGCAGACATACTTACTGTAGAAAAAGTCTTGTGGAGTTATAAACATGTTTTGCAAACAATGATTTAAAAAAAAACAAAACATTTTATTTGTAAAACTTCTTAAGGGAGTGGAGGGGTATTATGTAAAATCAAAATTTTTCAGCTTTATGTTATGTTCATCATAAACATGCTTGGAGTGACGCTTTGATTCTTTCATGCATGTTTCAGAAATCCTTTAATCTCCATGGCAACCGCATTCAGAGGTTCCTAAACGCTAATTCTCATAAAGTGCCACCTATTTCCATAAAACTGCTCTTTGGAGCCAAAGTCTCCAGCTCAGCTCCTCTAGACTAGCGGCAGCAGCAATTAGCAAACACTCATCATAGGAACTACTTCAACCTGGGAGGCTTTCCATACCAAACGGTGTAATCATGACTTCCTGAAGGCGGAGCATCTGTGACAGCCGGGGCTTCTTAAAGAGACAGAGGCCCAATTTCAAGGCATCATATCGTAATGTCAAAATTTCTTTTGAATTCAGTTTGACATGCAGACATTTCAACAACTGAATGTAACATTGTTACTCGATTGTACTACATGGAAAATACTTTAACCACCACGAGTCCTTTTCCTTTCCCTTCCCAGTTACAATCATGCACTACCTTGTGTTGGTCTACCACTTAAAAATGTGTGATGTTACCCTTTAAAAAAAACAAATAGAAACAGTGAGACTTACACAGATATGAATGATTTTCTAGCAACGTTTCAACGTGCAGAAAATCTCTGAACCTGCTCAAATCTGTCACATTTCCGGCCTCAACCTACTTCCCCTTCATTTTCAGCTGAGCGGGTCACCAGGTGATGGATGCCTCTTCCACAATCTCCTGTCCTCCTCCCCCCCTTGGGCTCACTTTGACACCCCACTGCCCCTCACCTCCTTCCCCACTCCCACACCAATCTTTTTCCTCCCCGGTTCTTTGTCACTCTTTTTCTCCTGTCCTTTTCCTCAGTAACTGGTAAAAATAGAGCTTCATAAATCATGCATTTTTTTCTCACAGCAGAGAGAGAGAAAAAAAATGGAAAGGAAAAGAAATAAATGAGGGGACGAAGGAGTGGGAGAAAAAGATGTTGAGAGGGGAGAGAGAGAGACGGGCAGCGGATGGAATAAGAAAAACTCCAGGGGAGAGGAGGGAAGCTGACAGGGGAATAGATTGGAGCGGTCGGCCTCTCGGCTGCCCTCGCCGAGCCTCTTAACGTCGGTTGATTTACCCGGGAGTTGCACTGGATGGAGGGACTGAATGTTAACACTCCAGAAAGCGGGGCAGGGCGAACAGTGAGTGGTCATCTCGCCTGCGGAGCTGCTTGTTCCAAACCCGAAGAGGAGATGTCTTCCTCTGCATCTCAAGGACTCTCTTACTCAGAAACTCAACCCGTCCGCCTCCTGAAGCGGCAGGGGCCTCAGTCCCACTGGAGGGCGGGTTAAGTGGGAGACGGAAACAACAACCACATGACACTTGGAATCGCAGAGCCCCGCAAAACAAGGCTGTGATGCGTTCAAGATGTCAGCAGTGTACGAAACGCTGCTGGTTTCTCCTGGTCTCTTCAGGCGCTCCGCTGATTCATTTCATCCCTTCCCACAAGCATTTTAGAAGAGCGTGGTAAATGGATTATATGCTGATTAAACTGCTGTTATTCACACTGTGGTTGTGTGCTGAAACATACAAGGTTCCCATGTCACGTCAGTCCTAAATGCGGATATAGGATTTGTCTTAAACTGTGTAGAAAAATCAAACAAATAACCAAAAGCAGATTTGATTAAAGGGACAGTATTACTAAGGCACATGGAGCCATTTTATACCACAACGGACTAACTAAGTTACCTTCAGTAAAATATTCTATATATCAAATATGACTTAAAATAACTTTGACTTTGCAATTTAATGCTTTGAAATGGAGTCACTGTCTCTTTAAGAAGCTCCTCCTCATTCTGAAATGCCACCTTCAGGAAGTCATCACAACATTCCTCCATCAAGCGTTTTTTTTTTACCAGTGTTTCACTGACAAGCAGTTTGTATAATGAGCTCAGCAGGTGTTTGCTAATTGCTGCTGCCGCTAGTCTGAAGGAGCTGAGTGGGGGAGTCATTGTCTGTGAGGCGGGAGCTCGGCTGGAGGCCTGCAGCTCTGAGGAGGAGCTCTGTGGAAACAGGCGCCGCTTTGCGAGAGCGGGCGTTTTTACAAACCCGACTGGTTGCCATGGAGATTAAAGAATCTCTCAAACATGCATAAAAAAGTCAAGTCAACATTCCTGGTTTGTTTTTGATGAGGGAATAACGTTATAACATAACATCACCTCTTTTAACTACTTTCCATCTGATTAGTTCCTCTGGTTCTGTTGTCATTTCCACCCATAAACCTCCCGCTTTGTTTTTTTTTTTTTTATTTGATTGTTCACGGCTGGATTCTTCCGGTCTCCGTTCGCTACCTGCATTCCTCATCTCCACGCGTCATTTTTCATAAGGTTTTATTATTTTTTATTGAAGCACACCGGAGTTTGACCACGGTTTTCCATGCATTTGGGATTTTCCAACAACAAATCATGACAAGAGGGTTTTTTTTCCCACCTAAGAAGCAATGTACTTGTAGATGTAGTGCTAAAACAGAAAAGCAACAAACACAACAGCCATGACACACACGTCGAATCTGTCCTTCATTAAAAGTTGTACTTCTTTAAGAAGAAAGGAAGTTGCACGTGCTAGCAGTGATTGAAGTGGAATAAAAAGAATAAATAAGTGCCGGTACTTAGCGTCAAGCAAACGTGGGACAGAAACATGAATGATATATTTATATAGATCTGTTGCTTTGTACTGAAATGACAAAGAATAAAAAGAACAAAGCCGATTCTTAATCAAATCCACATCAACCAAGTCCAAAGTGTCACTTCAAGCCTCTCGGCGTTAACGTGGACATGAAAAATAACACCAAAAAAATAAAAATACAAAACAAAAAGTTCCTTGAAAACGTACAGAAACATGTAGAGAAGCTTATGGCTGTTATGGTTTCCTTCTGTAAAACATGAGGGGAGCCCGGGGAAAGATGAGCCATTTTATAGGACCCCTACATCAAGGCAACCTTAGTTTTGGTCGCTAACTTATGTCTCTGCCTGTATCTCAAGATATTGTGCATTCCTTCATACAATCACAATAAACATTTAATATAATAAAGTTTTTCACGAGGCTCAACACAACCCGTGTGTGGGGAAAGTTGCGGGGTAAATGTATTTAATTTGTTGTAACACAGTTTATACAATCACTTTTTTAAAAATGGTTACAAATCACTGCTAAACTGTACCAATTAGTAAATAACGATACCACCAGAATGTTTTTAGTGGACCTGGAAAGCAAGCGTTAACGTCAGGAAAGAACCTGGGAGAAAAATTTTAATCTTTCCTCCAGAATCATAAAATCTTTCAGAGCACAACTGACATATTAAACAAATTAAAAATATTTATCATGGTCTAAACACAATTCTTATAAAAGTTATGATTCACTTTCAAGAGTGAAAAATGTAGTTTTTTAAAAGAAAAAAAACAACAACATTTAAACACTTTACCTCTGAGGTTCGCACCTTTCCAAAAGATGTTTTAGTATTTTTAATATAGTTTTTATTATGTTGGCTCATTTTCTTCCCAATTAGGCCTGGCCTCAACCAACCCAATGTACTTTAGCAATATGTATATTAATATAATATTAGTTCTAATTTTATCTTTGATAAATAGAAATACAAAACTACATGCAAAGGTGCAAATAAATAGTTCAGAACTGCAGCTTTTGCCATATTTAATATGTGTGGCAGCCATATTGGAAAATGAAACAGGTTTTTCTTGAAGACCTCCAGCTGAATTCTGACTTCAGGATTTGTGTTTTTTCACCGAAAACTCGGAAAATCTAAAATTGTTCATTTGGGAGGTGGCGCCCCCTGCTGGTTTGGTAAGTAGCTTTAGTAAACCTCAGGCTAGCTCTGGCTGCAGTACTAGCATTAGCTAATACATAACAAGCAAAGTGAAGATTCATTTTCATCTATGTTGTGTTTTCATTTCTGTCCTTGAACTGAATGGAGCTGCTGACAGCATGTTTTGCTAGAACCTTTGCTTAATAAAAATCAAATTTTTAAAATAAAGATGCTGCTAATGTAAAGTTGTAATTTCCCTTAGCCACCACAAGAGGGTGATCTGTAGTTCCGCTACCTTTTCTTTTTTTTTTTTAACAAAACTACATTCCTCCACTGCAACAGACCGCTAATAAAATATAAAAAAAAACAAGGAGTGATGTTTCTGTAAGAACTCAGAGCTTGTTTACATATTAGCAGATCCTCATCAGCTTCAGGTTTGCTCAGATCGTCTCTATGAACAGGTCAACTGAGGTGAAACATCCAGGTGTGGACTAATTTTGGCTCATCTCCTGTGGCTCGGTGAGGCAAAATTAGCCGGCAGGAAAACAACGCCTCTGTCCCCTCGAATGACACCAAGTGGTTACAGTCAAACCTTACACAGAAAGCAGACAGACTCCACAAACGTAACATTAAGTCCGCCGTGCCGTCAAACAGACGCGCACGTCAAACTGGTTTAAATTTAAATGAGAGTCCCAAACGGCAGGCTAAACACCCCCGCCATGGTCTGCTACTCACAGATACAAGCGCTCCCTCCTGCTGCAGAGTAAGTGAGGTCAACCTGTGTGTTAATAAATGATGGCTTCTGAGTGGAAACCTGGTCACCGCGGGGATTCGGGGCGCGAGAGTGAAAAGTTCAGCAAATATAGAGGAGCGAGGAGCACATCCAAGCTCTGTGGCTCCAGAAGGAAACAAGGCCCTTCATATTTTATGAGCTCGTCTCTCTGCCTTCACATGAGGGCTGCGAACTACGCTGAGAGTTTTATCACACTGCACATTACGGGTCACTGCCGCTTATGAGAAAGAGACAGATTTGAACAAGACATGCTGGGAGAACCTGTCTGTAGAAACAACTAGAGGGATTTATTATTTTTTTTATCTTTTACATGTTTTTTATGGTTCTTTCATGTGTTTTCACGTCTCAAAGGTTTAGATGTGGTAATGTAACGTGTCTCAAATACTTTATATTTGTTGGTCAAACTAAAGATGTGTCTGATCAATGCTGTGGGAACAAGCAGCCGTCGGGTTATGAACATGTTTTATGTGATTTCTTTGTCTGGTTTTCTTCTACAGAGATTTAGGGTGTTAAAACTCCTTACAGTCTGGTTGACTCGGTTTACAATTCCAACATTTGTTACATTTTTAGTTGGTGCGATTCGCTTTCACAATGCACTGAGTCAAACAATCCAAACTAATTTAAAAACTTGTTCCCCTCCTCGCCTGCGGTGGCGCTGCATCAAGAACCACTGAAGGAAACAACACGAAACCTCAGAAGTGCAACTTCCTTCTTCACAAAATGTAAACAGAAGTGGAGTATTGTCAGATTTTAGCAGTTATACCGCTACAAAACAGCTTACGTTTGTTTTAGGTTAAGGTCCATCAACCCAGCTAAAGCAAAGCTATTTTAAAGGTTTCCGCTGCTAATGCGGTTTCCGCTTTAGGACCAGAGATTCCTTCAACTGAGCCGAGACCAAGGTTTGTAGGCGGACCAGCGTTCACTGTTTTGGTCCACAGCAGAGTTTGATTGGACATTCACACCTTCCCAAACAAACCAGACTTTCTATTTCTAGGCAAGTGAACTAGAGTTTGATTAACAGACCAAACAGGGCTGGTGCGAATCCACCCTTAGAGACAGTTTGGCAAATATCTCCTTAAACCTGACGGCATTTCCTTGTTTTGAAAAGACGCCAATATTTGCACCCTGTTCTTCCCACTTTCATCGACTGTCTTAGGGAAATGCTCACACCCGGCAGCACTGCTACTCCAATTATTGTAATTCTCTTCTCTGTTTTTTGCCACACAAAAGCTATTAATAAGTTTCTATTAGTTCAGGCTACCGCGGCTCGCAAGTTCACCAGAACCCGAACTAATGAGCACGTTTCACATCTACCATCCTCTCTCCAAAATGCTCCTGCATTACACCCCAACCTGAATTGTGATTCCCGAAACTCTCTCTCTATTCCTCCAAGTATTTTACTACGACGTAATAACTTTAAATGACTTGGATCCTAATCATGCATAGGTTGTTTCTTTTTTTTGTCACTCTTTTTTATCAGTTTATTTTTGATTATGAGTGACAAGAAATTAAGTTTTGATTTGAAACAACCAATTTTTCCATCCATCGGGTCCATCGTGTGATCAGCCGGTTAGAAATACCAAAAATCGGATCTGTTTCCAATCAATGAATACGTGAATGCAGGTCGCAAAACCAGCGAAACTCCTCAAAGAGGACACTGTCACTTTAAACTTATTTATTTCAGTATCAATTACGTTTTTAAATTGAACTTTGCTCTATATGTGCAGACTTGTCAGTGCTTCATTCAGATGCTAGCTGCGCTAACTATGCTAGCTTCTAAGTCTCTGTAGTTCATGTTTGTTTTAAAAAAAAAACTCTTACACATTCTAAAACTACAGTACAAGTAATGAATAATGATCAGGCACATCAGGAAGACTGGAGAAAAAGATTTTCAAAACAGTTAATTTTAGTTCTTGAATATGACTGTGATGATTACTGTGCCTTATCTGGTTCTTCAATTAGTTATCATTGAATGAGGGTTAATTTTCCAGTCATATTCCTACTGATGTTCATGTTGTAATGAAACCGTGTCAAAGGAGAATTTCTTTCTCATCTGGTACAGACAATAAAGCATATCTATCTACTAGAGAAGCAGTAGATCTGATTTTCTGCTTAAATAATTGAATGGCTAAGGCATGTGTAAAAAACAAAGCTGAATGAATAAAATTAGTAACATTACACTAACTGAGCAAAAATATTCTGTTGCTTCATTAAAAAGGCTTAAAAAGACTTCCCCATGGAAACCAGTTCTGACAGCTTCAGGTCCTTTTGTAAATTATTTCAGTAAAACAGCAGCTGCATATTTGAAAGCAGCTCCTTTCAAATAATTAGAAAGAACCAAATCTTTCTAATTTGGTTCAGACTGAACAGTGACGGCAACTCTGGCTCTTATAAACACACACGGAAAACGTCTACAGACAGACAAAGATGGATATTTAGCTGCGGCATGCAGAGATTTGTGAAGTGCGTCATTTCCACAGCTAGCAACACTAACTGTCAGTAAAAGGTACTTCAGAAAACCTGGGGAAACCTGTGTTTCCCCCAGAAAACCTGCTGGTGCTCAGGGTGTTAGGGCAGTCATTCATCCAGCTGCCAGACGTGTTTTTGACTTAAAAAATGTTTAAAGTTGATAGGAAATTTGAAAATATCACCTGATATTTATGCATTATTGGAAGACTGCAAGATTAAGGCCTAAACACAAATGATAAAGTCTTAAAAAAGGCAAATATTACAAAAAACTAAGATAAATTAACAATGCCAAGCCTGGTGGGGGAATAGGTAAAGCCTGGTGGCCCACCAGGCTTATGATATACTGAGAGAAACCCTACTTCAGGGGGCGAGAAAAAAAATCAAGTTTCAGCTTCTAATACAATGACAGGTAAGATGATTTAAGATCTCAGAGTTTCACTGTGAGCCCCTTTCACATTTGAGAACATCATAAACTTCCTCTTGTACGTCTGTAGCTCTAATACATGTTGTCTTAAGCTACACCAAACAACATAATAGGCGCGCTGAAGCAAATCGGGAGTTTGAACTTCAAAAGAGACAAATGATAAAACGTGTCAACTCAAAAAAAGGAATGCACATTTGCTTCATTATTAAGAGTTTATATGGATCGTGAATCAGAGAGGTCCTAATATCAAGCTCTGAGGAACTCCAGTGCATGATGGGAGAAAAACATGTGAAGGGTTCAGCAGGGCAGACACACCGCATTTGACCTGATAAAGTGGAAACTAATTTGCTGGTCAGCCAGTGTGTTGTGGTCAACAGTGTCAAACGCTTTCATAAAAATCAACCAAATGAGCAACACAGCAACATTTTTTTTCAATCTGTGGCTTCAATGATGCCATCTATCACTTGAACAGCAGCACGTATTGAGTTATGTTGTTGTCAAAGCCCTTGATTGAGTAAAGAAAAGTATTTCTGTCTGTTTTGATTGGAAGGGCTTTAGAAAACCTGTGTAGCATTGTTACTATTGTTGAATTATATTTCTAGAGTCGCTTTGAAGTAGCTAACGCTTTTACCTTGTAGCAGGTCCTTTGTTCAAGTCTTGACTGCCTTCAGGTGTGTGTGTAGGCGTGTGTCGGGGTGGGTGTGTGTGTTCATGGTTGTTAGTACTGTTTGTATCTGTGCTGTCTGGTGTCCATCTCCAGTGGGATACCGGACTGTCAAGGTCACCACTGCCACCCAGCAAGGGTCGGATGGGAATAGAAATTGAATGTATAGATTAACATTCTGGGGTTTCAGCAAACAGAACAAATCTAATTAATAGCGGTGCACCGAGCCCACCGCCGATTACTGATCTTTAAGAAGCCTGATCTGCCGATACCAATGTTGGTTGATACAGATTTTTTTGTCTGAAATGTTGTTAAATATACAAAGAAAGTCACTGAATTGGCAACAGTGAGGTGACTTTTGTTAACTACAAATGTGCAGATATTAGTTGATGGGCCAGTCTGTCAGTCAAACACCTCTACCAGCAGAGAAGAAGAGGACAGTGGCTGAGTTGTAGATAAGTATTCACAAGTAAGTATCGGGCCAATCACAGATTTCCCAAAATGGAGGAAATTCGGGCCGATAAATCAGTGACCTACTAACTAAAGCTGTGTCCATCACTGCGACACATATTTGATTTTCAAAACCTGGTCTATAATGAGCCCCAGTATTTTCAGCAGTTGACGTTGTAACAAAAGCCAGAAGAACAGTTATGCTTTGAGGATAATGTTGATGTCAATGAGAACTTGCGGGAATGTTCCTCCTAGTCAGAGCTGTTTTCAGTGTGACGGTTCACCAGTGTGTGTCGGTGAATGATGCTCACCAGGGCGCTGAGGCGGCTGCGGGCGTTCACAGCCTGCTTCAGAGCCAGCTTAATCAGCGACGGCAGCCTGAGAACAACGGCCTCCATATCCTGCTCTCCTCTCATGCCGCCTGCCAACTTCCCCAGTCCGTCAATGTAGCTCCTCCAGTGGGGCTGAACCTCGGCGGCGCCCCCGAGGCAGCCCTGCATCGCCGTCTGACAGAAGCCTCTGCAGGCCGGCGGGCTGAGCATGCCCTGGCAGTGCGGGCAGTACCACAGCCTCAGCAGGGCCCGGCCGCAGTCCCTGCTGGGCCGCAGATGGTCCGTGGTGTTGACCACCTCTATGCCCAGGTTGAGCGCCTGCAGGAAGACCCTTGTGGCCAGGAGGGAGCGAGACAGGCGGGTCATGATGAGCTTGGGGTAAGGCCCAAACGCTCCGGAGTCCTTCCAGGCTCCCCGCACGCACTCCTCGGACGCGGCGGACGCACCGCCGCCCAGCAGCCGGCGGTACGTGAGGGGAAAGAGTTTGCCGAAGAACGCCGCCACCATGTGGTCCACCGTGGAGTCGGAGCCGAGGATGTAGAGCGACATGTCCAGGAAGAGCTGCCCCACGGAGCTCTGGGCTCCCAGGAGGAGAGCCGGGAACTCCGACTTCAGCACGGTCAGGGTGGAGTTACGGCCGTGACGCAGCACCAGGTCGAAGGCCTCTGCAAGGAAACGACAGAGCACAACGAGAACCAGTCAACTGAGGCGAAGCTAATTATCATCCACGTGGTAAATAAGGCGCCCCAAGTGTTTACAGATGCTGTGCCAAACTGTCAGAAATGCAGGTCATAAGATATAAAACACAGATAGATGCTTCTCCCCTCCTCAACAATCACAGGAGAAAACCACACACTCTCCCACTCTTGTTCGATTTACCCAGTTTTTCTTCATCCACTGTTTTCTCTTAAGGGATTACTTCTACATGTCCAGATAAAAAAAAAAAAAAGGGAATAAATCTGCACTAATGCATGACAACTTGAAACAAGTAGGCAACAGCAGCCTCAAAGAAAATCTTTGCGAAAGAAAAAGCATTTAGGTCGATAAATTTGGCCGTGAAGAGTTTCTTTGAGGAGAGAGAGGCATGCAGAACAAGTGAGGATTGTCGATGCGCAGAAAGGAAAAAAATAATACTAATAATCAGCACCATTTCCAGTCACAAAGAGAAGCCTTATCAACAAGGTGGCACGAGACGGTGGCGCGCCGCCATCGACCCGGTGGCGCGGCGACAAAGGGCCCAACAACAGAAGGGATTTAAAGCTCCATTACTGAACCTAGCAGGGGAGCTGAGAGTCGGTGAAATGAAGCTTTGGACCAGAGAATGGCTGCAGACGCCTGAAATCCCATTTACGCCACAGCAAGGCCACTTAATCACTCTGTCGAAAGTGGCGGCCGCCAAACTGCTCTTTAAGCCGGAAACACTGGTTGAAGTGACGTTTAGGCGGACTCGGTTTTTGTGCTTGCCGTTTCATCTTTCTCATTTGGTTTTCCTGCCTGGACAGTTTCATTTGTTTCTTGTCAGGCTTCTCTGGGGTCAAACGAGGCTCGTCGGCAGAGTTTTAGGTCTCTGGAAGAAAAAAAAACCCTGACAAAAAATCCGACAGCTCTCTTTGTTGGTGGGGTTATGTTGAACTTGTAATGTGTTATTTATTTATTTTTTTGGCTTGCAAGTTCAAAGACATCTGAAATTAATAATTCCACTTTATTATGCAAGTGGAAATTTCATTTAACTCCGAAGTTACAGGGTTGATATCACAAATAAACTCTGGAAAGAAGAAGGGAAATGTTAACAGCTTTTGGTTTTGCTACGTTTGGGACTCAAAACAGAGACAGGAGAAGCAGAGTGACAGTAAAACAAAGATTGGTCACCACTCCTCCTTTCTGCCTGCTCTGAGTCATTACCTCTAAAGGTCTTTTCAATTCTTTAGGAATGGTTTTCTGTATGTGGACTGAGGTGGTGATCCACCTCCGTATTGATCAGGTTATGTGTTTTAAATCGGTTAATCAGCTGCAACGGCACACGGTCCAACGAGACTTATAGGATCTTCATCCATCCATTATCTAACACGCTGATGCTCGCGAGGTCGCAGAGGGGGCTGGCGCCTCTCTCCGCCGGTCACCGGGTCATCGATTTGTTGGACATGTGAAAGAAAAATCGTCCCACAGCACCACAGGTCCTCCGCTACATTTACCAGAGAGCGCAAGGCGGGCGCAGTTACACATCTTTATTTGTTTCACATCAGATCCACAGGAGATATTTGGTAGCAGAGAAGCTCGATTTTACACGCGTCAAGCTATTGCACACCTGCTGTACATTTTAGAGGCATTGGAAGACATGATAAAAATACTAATAATAACAATAATAATGAATAATTTTGCACTATAGCATACGCATTTTGATCACCAGGTTGCAACTGATTTTTAAAAAATCTATTTCTATTGCTAAAAAGACAACTGAAACCTAAATGATAACCCTAGCAACAACCCAATAATAACATTTCTTGTCCCATGTCCCCTAAATGGCAATCACAAAACACAGAAATTTAATGGATTCGGGGTTTTTTGGGGGGCATCGCTATGAAAAAAATTAAACATAAAGTGAGACCGTGACAGAAAAGTAATTTACCAGGACTTGATGCATCAGGCCTCTGTGAATTCATTGGTATCAGTATACAGAAACATTTAAGAACTGACGCGGACGTAACACACACGCATCGTACGCGTGTTTGGCTCTCACTGCCACACACTGGTAAGCAAAAGATTCCCCCATTTTAAGCGCAGCGTTAAATTTCCCACAGTTGCAGGTTTACTTGTGTTCTTAACAAGGACGGAAACCGCGTCTCGACTCGCTGAGGAACGAGAAGGTGAAGGAGAGACTGGGAGGATGTTTGGTAGCAGCTCACATCTGTCAGGCTTCTCGGGCTGCGGCCGCCCCGCTGCGTCTGGAAGCAGCTCCCTCTGTGATCGCTGAGCACACAGATGTGCAGATTTCCCACCGAGACGAGAAAGCAGACCGAAAAACTAAAAGACCTACTTAGAAGCACAAAGTTTTATTTTCCTGCATGGAAATGAGAAGATGTCTTTTTCCCTGTTAGGTTATTGATTGAAAACTGCAGGCTGAAATTAAAGCTGTTTGCTTCTTCTCCTTCTTTCTTCTTCTCCTTCACATTTATATATAAAACAACCTATTCCAGCAAAGCCGTGTAATTAAGCCACTATCGGTAACATCTCTTATATCCACTTTGCAGTGGTAAAGAGAAAGACTAGAGGGCTCTTCATAAATGCCTTTCAACGACTCTGACTCACTGGGTTCACGGTGAGAGCCATTGTGAGCCCATTTCCTGCGCTCATTCACTGTCATCAGTGAAAGCCTCCACGGGATCAGGTGTCGTTTAATGGAGGGGAGAGGGGCCGTGTGTCAGGGACCTGTGACATGCTACATGCAACCACACGAGGTCAAGAGCCCCACGTTGTTAGAGCCGGGCTTAAAATTAGCAGCCAGAGGTGGACCGACGCCTGCCGACAAAACCCGTTCCTTGTCAAAGGCGCATCAGCCGAACCCGGCGGAGGGAAATGTTCCTAGAATGTCCTACTTTACCTTCATTGGGATACAGCAGCCATCGACTAATGTTTACTCCGAGGATTCGAGGCCTCTCGGCTTACCGCCCTTATCAGATCCTCAAGACATAATCTGGTTTTTGTCAGGTCCTCCATCACATGGTGATATATTATTTATGCATGCGACGTTACCTTTGTGAATGCCTGCTATCCTAATGCGTTTCTGCACGTCTTGTCGTTTTTCATTCACGGTAATTACATGGAAAAACGCAAAATCTCAATGAGTAATTTTGGTCTGCTTTCTAGTGCAAATATCTTTGCAAACTTGACTTATAAGTACTTTTTTTTAGCAAGCTGTAGAAGCTTGTTTTAGGTAAATTATTCCTTAATATTTTTGACAAAGTGCTAGCTCCATTGGCAGATTATTTAACTTGGAACAAAACATTTTCCCATTATAAATTCATTTATCTGCCAATGAAACTAGTACTTTTTCATCAATATTAAGGAATTATATACTAAAATAAGCTCCGATGTGTTGCTGAAAAGTTACTTGTAAGTTAGTTTAGTCTTATTTCAAGTGTAATAAGATGTTTGCACTAGAAACTGGATCAAAACTACTTGGCGCCAACATATTCATCCTGATTCGGTGACCAATGCGTCAAACTGAACTGGGTGAAATAAGTCGCCGTCAATGAACGTCGACAAATACCCCATCACTCTGTCTTTCACATTAACTAGACATTGATACAGTCTTACATGAGACCTATATAATTATCAGACATGACACTAAAGGGTCTATCGGTCTCGTTGTACTGTCACTCTCACGGCCCCTGACTGACCGTCGTCTGCGGTCGGCGCTGTGAAGACAGACACGCTCCGTGTTGTCACATCCATCAGCCGTTCGTACTCCCATTATCCCACAGGAGCGGAAAACATCAATAAATTACCAAGCCAATGAGAGCAACTCATTTGGTTGATGGAGCTTCACCTCTAGTTGACACTGGAGCGAATGGATGGATGAACAGACAGATGGATAGTCCATTTTAAGGAATAGTGTCCTATGGCTGGAAAGCTTAACCTTTTTTACGTTACAACCACTTGCTTTAAAAATAGTAATTTTTTGCATTTTATGTGACTGACCAACATAAAACAGCTCGTGAAGTGTGTGAAATAGAAGGAAGATAATTTTTACATTTTTAACAAATAAAACCCAAAATTTCCATCTATATTCATGTTTGTTTTTTATAATAGAACTAACTGAGTGTGGAAACGTCTGCAATGTGTGGTCGCATCGTCCATGTTCGTTAACCTTCACAACAAAAGCGCTCAGAGAAATTTGAAGCAATGCTTAGTTATAAGACAATATCCCAAACATTTCAAATCTCTCAGCGTGTCGTGTTCAGTCCATGATGCGAAAACAGGAAGAGGATGGCGGCAAAGCAAAACCTCCCAACACACGGCCAAGGAGAGCGTCTGTACAAGAAGCAGCGATGACTCTGGAGGCGCTGCGGGCACTACCAGCTCAGGTTGGAAATTTGCTGATGTGTTTTCAATGACCTCTGCACTCCAGAGTCCTGGCACGTCCCAGAGAAGCGACAAGAAGAACGGCAGAAGAATTTCATTGTGTCGTTTCACCAAAACAAAACTCTGTGTCCTACACACAATGTCACTGTAACATGACAAATTGTGGAGAAAGTTAAAAAGGGGTATGACCAGTTTTGAAAGGCACTGCATCTGCACAGTCAGCAGAAAAATGACAGACGCTTCCAAGCTGCCGCTGGATCCAGTCAGGAATGAACGAACTGGCTAACCCCCAAAATCAGAAAGGACTGTCAACAATATGCTGCTGTAGGAGACGCAGATTTATTCAGGGCAACCTAGTAACCTAAGACTGGCTCGACCCGACGTCCCCTCTGTGGTGGGACGGTTGTGCGTCCGAGAGCCGGAGGCGGAGCGGAGGAGGGCGGGGCGAGACCGTCCCATTCCTGGAACAAAGCAGACAGGATGCCCGTAAGGCCCAGATAGCATCACCAGCGGACCGTGAGGGCCAATGGACAGCGGGGTAGAAATGAAGCATGGATTAGGTTACTCCATCTGTTAGAGAGCATGTCAGCTGACACACACACACACACACACACACACACACACTGCAATCACAGCGCACAGCAGCAGCCAGGTGGTGACAGCGTGGGCGAACATTTGGCAAACCGTAGCTGGAGGTAAAGGTGTGAGTCAGGTGGAAGGACACACACACACATGCACACACACCCACAGATTTCTCTTTTCTTTTATTGAACTTAAACCCTTTGAGTTTCTGAAGGAAAAAAAATATCACAGTAAGACAGACTGAGCCGATTTTTTTTCTATTAAACTCAGGAATGTGACTTCTTTTTTTTTTAACAAAACGATGTCTCAGTTTCAGGGCTATTTTTGTTTAGTGTTTTTTCCCGCTACAGTCGAACCTCGACAACGGAGCAGGCGGTCGGCTGCCAGCCACGTTTAAAAGAACGGGAGCAAACCTATTTTCTTCAGCCTTACTTTATTTTCTCAAGATCTGATCTCTCCCTGCTGTCAGACAATTTACTAAGCATGAAGAAATGTTTTATTTTTTTTAACAACAAACTGAAAAATGAATATCGGGGGAGGAGGAAGCTAAATTTTCATGTTTAATCAGTCCAGTTCATCCAATAAGTCTGTGACATCACAATGTACCGTAAAGGTCAGGGATCTGAATCTGAATATGTTTTTATCATTTCATAGTTCAGTGATATGATTAACAACATTTGGACACCCTGTTGAATGATTCATGTAGACATCAACATTACTTTCTAGAACACTGAGGAATTCATGAAATATAAATGAACAACTGAGAAACATTTCTGGAAGGAAATAAATGAAGACATTCATAGCATTTATTCTCACGTCAAATGCCCGTTATAAAAGAAAAGAAAAAGGCTTCTGACGACAACAGAGATGAAATGTAACTCTACAGGTACTAAAAGTCCAACAGAGTATTTATTATGCAGCGTTCATGGTCTCGTCTTTGCGTTGGAGCTTAAACCGTTTCTTCCGGTCTCCATTTGGCCGTTTTAAATTCTGCACAAACATCCTGACCTGCCGCCTCCTAAACAACTCAGGCACGGCTTCATTAATAATGAGGAAGGTTTCTTCACTGCTGTTTTCTGCTTTTGGTGTTTAACTCATCACTTCATGTTTTTTTTTTCCCCCCCAAACATGAATTTATATTCTTTTAGGCGACTTTATAAAACAGGCAGCAAATCAAGGAAACTCCAAAACGGCTCAAACTTGCTTGTCATCTAGGCATAATGTCTTTCAAAAGGAAAATATTAAATATTAATCAGTAATGAGGAGCGTATTGTAAAACGTTACGTGTAACCACTGGGAGGCAAATGCTGAAATCAGACAAAGAAACGGTGCAATTCCTGATGTTTGGAAAACGTGGATGAGGATGAGGAAGCAGGAGCGCACGGCTCCAGGTGATGAGCAGAGACCAAAATCAGTCTAAAGGCTGTCTTTAAAAACACAAAGATTCAAAAAATTACTCTCCAAAGATTTAGTTTTAATACCTATCAATAAATCAATCAATCAAGTTTTTTGTGTAGCTCATTTCAGCAACAAGTGCAGTTCAAAGTGCTTTACATTGTAAAAAAAAAACAAACCTCAGCAAACAACATGAGAGTTTGTTCTAATGAATAAGAGTCTGATCTGTTAATAAAACATTTCTTTCAGAAATTTGATGCAGAAGAAATGTCTTTTAAAAAATGTCAGTATTGGGTTTTTTTTTTTAATTTATTGCCAAGATTTTCTGCAATAAATCAACACAAAGTTGAGCATAATTGTAGAGTGCAAAAAGAAAAAATTTAGTTTTCGGCTGTCTTCACTCTGATACCCCTAAATAAACCCAGCTCAGTTCATTTTCCTGCAGGAGAAACCTAACAACTGCACACGTCAGCCTGAGCGCTGCCACGGTTCCACAAGGCAGCGGCAGCGTCAACAGAGGAAAATTAATGATTAGGGCGAAGCTTTGAGAAAACCTGTTAGAAACATCGAAAGAAAACCTGAACTGACACGGACAGAAAGAATCAAAGAAGCAGCCAAGAGACCAGTGCTAACTCTGGAGGAAACTACGTGTGGTTGATGACCGAAAACCATCTCTGCATGAAAAATGTTGGGCACAGCATCATGTTGGATGGATGCTATTCACCAGCAGAGACAGGGAAGCTGATAACAGTTTGATTCATGTAGGAACCATCCTGGAGGAAGACCTGCAAGATCACCTTTCAAAAGGACAATAACAGTAAACACAAAGCGTATACGTATGTCAGAATGTCCTAGTCAAAGTCGAGATATAGAATCATTCAGAGCCTGGGGCAAGACTTAAAAATGTGCCATTTACACGTGCTCTCCACCAATACAACTTGAGAGATTTTACAGAGAAGAAAAGGGGGAAAATCTTTATTTCTAAGCGTGTAGAAAGACATATTCTACAAGACCCGCTATAGCTGTAGCTGGAAGTTGATGAACCAATAAATTGATCTCTGTTTCCTTAGTTTTGGGAGTTCAGTGATCGACCGATATTTAGACGTGAAGCCGATCTTATCCACCAGTCTTTTCTACTTCGGCAAAGATCTAAAAATCAACCACTTTCCTCCTTTTTCTTTACCATGAGAGCGGTTTGACTGTTAGCCCCGCCCACCAGGTCATGTCAACACGTTTGCATTTAACAATATTCACCCCACTGCTATCAACTCAGCAACTTTCTTGCTATATTTAGCAACATTTTAGACAAAAAAATAAAGGCATCGGTCAAAATCAAAATTGGCAGGTCAGTCTTTTTAAAGATCAATAATAGGTCAGAAAACTGCAATCGGTGCATTCCTATCGACAAGGTATTAACTCAGGTGGCTGAACGCAAATGCATGACCACCATATTAAGGTCATTATTTGTTAAAAACTATGTAGTCTTTCCCTTAACAATATGCACATTTTTCTGCAAGTTTGTTACACAAAATCCCAATAAAATCCATTCAAGTTTGTGCAGAAAATATTATACAGAATAAAAATAATAAATGCCGCCATGTTTCCGTCCGTCGGCATTGACGCTATTAATTTCCGGCACCACGATCCCTCACAGGTCAAAGTTGAGTCAGGCCAGCGTTTGGAGGACACAGCGAGACGTGAAGGACGGAGGGAAAAGTGTACTGAAAACACACACACACACACACATTCAGCAGAGAGCTAGAAGGAACTGGGGGGAGGAAGTGGAGTGGGGTTAGGAAACGCTGCCAGATCGTGTGGAGGGAAACATTCAGCGAGGCAGGCTTTGAAGCTGCATTCAAAGGCAAACGGAGTCAAGCAGCGCCAGAGCTGCGAGACACATCACACACACCTCTCGCCAAAACTCCGCCACAGCTGAGAGAGACCTGACACCCCAATCAAACACTCGCCTCGCAGACATAATACACATCCTCGCACTCCAAGGAATCCTGCAGCTGAGGAAAGTGATACTTGAGTGAAAGGCTATTCCAATAATGGATTTATTTCCAGCACGCAGGCGGACACACAAACACACCCACAGCCCTCGCTGCTAACTGGGATTTGAGAATTTGGCAAAAGACGGAGAGGAAAAAAACAACAACAACAAAAAAACAGCCTGCAGCCCATCCAGAAGATGAGTGAGGTCATGACTAACACAGCTTGAGAACCCCAAATTAAGTATTAATCCAATACACGTCTTTGTGTGAACACACACCCACTCGTTCAGCCTCAATCCAGGTTTCACGCTCGCGACGCATCACGCCCATGCACCGGCTTAACTCCGCACAGTTCGCTTTCACACGGAAACAAACGTTACAGGGGAATTAACACACGTGGTGAAGAACAGAAAATGCTAACAATTTAAGAGAACAAAAAAAAAAAAGAAAAGGAAAAGTTGGGCATTTTGAGACAGCAGGCCGAGGTGAGGCGAGCTGAAGAGTAGCTGCTGGAGGACGGGCAGAGTGTTATTGAAGTTCTGGAAGCAGATGGGTGCGCAGTGTGTGACGGAAGACAAAACAAGAAGTGTGATAGATGGAGACAAGCGGGTGGAGGGAAGCAGTGAGGCCGCTGCCTCGACTGGAACATGCTGCAGGCGGAATCCCTGTGAGTGGATTAGAAAGTGATGTTGCCATAATCACGGGAGAGTTTTCCGTCCCTTCATCTGACCTCTGCTCTGCCTTTTCTTTTGTTTTTTGTTAATGTCACCTTCAGACGGTGGATGCATTAAATCAGAACAACACGATCAAGTAGTCGCTCTCTCTTGAGATGAGAGGGAAATAAACCGAAGGAACAAAGAGGAGTTTTTAATTATGACCGGATGAATTTAATATCATGGAAGGAAGGGCAACAACATTCTGCCTTAATGACCGATTGGAACTTAATGTGGAAACTTTGCGAAAAAATATTCAACATTTCATTTCGTCACATAGCAAACTCATAAACTTTGATTTGATTTACTGAGATGCTATGTTATATATTTGCAGATGGCAACAGTAGCACTGGGAAAAGCTCAGTTTCTTCAGATTATCAGTCTCACATTATGCTGTCATGACATGGTGTCAGTTTTAACAAATATGTAAAACACATTACGCTGCATACTGCATTTTTAACTGAATTTAATTCATCTTAACTTAGCCTGTCTGTCGTGTTCCTTGGTCTTCATGATGTTTGTTCATTAATGTTCTCTAGCAAACCTCTGAGGCTTTCATAGAACAACTGGATTCATCCTGAGAATCACACACACACACACTGTTGTGTTTTTTGTGTCTTGTGGGCATTTTACATTGACTTCCATCCATTTTCTACAGCCTAATCTTAACACTAACCATCACATATGTAACCCCTAACCCAAAAACAGCAATTCCCCTCATAGAGACCAAGAAAATGACCCCACAAGAAGGAGTGGTTCCCACAGCCCACATTGTTGACAGAAATAGGACCCCATCCCCACAAGTATATAAAAACCTAGTACACACACACGCCAACACACACAAAGATGGGTTCTGTTAGCTAATTAAGGAGCCTAGATTTAAGGGTACAACAAAAAAGGAAGTAGAATATATATGCAAGTCACACTTTTTAAATGGTTATTTATACATATCAAAGTAGATCTGTAATAATATACCACTTTGTCTTGGTCTATACCAGTGAAATACATTAAAGTTTGTGGCTGTATTGTGAAAAGAAGTGAAACGTTTCTTGGGGCATGAACAGTTGCAGTGCATATGAAACGAGACACGCTGCTGTATAGTCCATCCAAAAAGCTTCAGGACGACTTATTCTGTTCCTCAGATGGACTCGGAGCATCTGAAGGTCGAAGGACGTCAGTGACAGTCTCATTACGAGGCGACAGAGTGAAGCGTTTGCTGGAGCTTCTGAATGCAACCCAAAACCAACGACTCGGTGTGAATTACCAAGGAAAAGAAACGAATTAAACTCCAGGAAACCGTTTTTCTGTAGCTGAGCTGATAGGGGGCCTCTGGGACCGAAAGAGCAAACAGACTTTGATGTAGAACATGGTAATACAATGCTTTCTTACTTGCAGCAGTAAAAAAAACCCTGAAAAGTGCAGGAGAAAGGTGCAAGCTATGCCTTTTGTTGCAAGGCTGAAAAATAGCCTTAGCAGGCTTTTGAATGCTTGAACAGGATAAAATGTTGCAGCTCGCAGCATAGCGGTAGCTGTCACACTGAAGTGAATTATAAGGGCTAAAATGCGTGGTCAGGAGGGCGGCGAGGTCAGCCGATGAGGACGAAACAGCTGGCTGAGCCGCAAAATGCCAGAGGCTGGGAAATAAAAACTGTGACAGTGACAGCCAAGCAGATCAATCTAGGAGAGGAGAAAAAAACCCTGGAAAGTTATCAAAATAACTTGAACAACAAGTGGAAAATCTCTCCGAGTCGGAACGTTAGAGGATGGCGCTTTACACCAGCTTACTGACACGCAGATGAAAGCTAAAGAAGGTGAGCATTTAGAGTTCATAAAAATCATTTTTCTCGCTTGTTCCTCTTCACACAAACAAGTTAAGAACACAGGCGGCCGTGTCTAGACGACGCTCATGACAGGTTTTCTGTTTGCAGCTTGTTTTTTGAGAAACGCAGCAGCACATGTAGCTGACAGCCCATCAGCCTCCTTACCGCTGTTTTCTCCAGTCAGAAGTCGTTACAGCTCTTTTTATCTGCTGGAATCACGCATCTTCAAACACTTTCCAACAAAAAAGTGCTTTATGCATGTAACTGTGGAAACTGTGTTGGAGCAAACTTTAAAAAAAAAAAAGAGCGCTGGTGAAAAGTAATTTCCCTCTTACTTTTTTTTGTTGTTACACAAGCTGGTTTTAAATGGTCATTTTATTTATCCAGAGAAAATCAGTTACCCAAAACCTCCTCTGTCATGTGTGGAAATATATTTGTTAAAACATGACGTTCTATGATAACCACATCTTTGCACAGCTGAGTTAAATTTATCTGGCCTGACTGCTTCCTGAGCTGAGCTAAATAGAACCGTTCTGACGACATGAAGTCGGCTAAAAGATCTCAAAAGAGCAGCACATTGTGCTCTAATCAAAGCATATTATAAAACATTCAAAGTCAATCACATATTTAACTCTACAGAGAGTTGAAAAGCTGTTTTAAAGGAGCAGCATTATGTGTTTAGTGCCATGTTATAGCACAGTGAAGTAAATGTGTGAACTTCAGTTTTTGCACAACTTTATGCAGATTGTTCATGCACAAAAATCTTCCAATATGGCTGCATTAAAGCAAATCTGCAAAGAAGAGTGGGTCAAACTATCTCCACGGTGATGAAGAAGAAGACTCGTCTGCAGATGTCAAAAATGCTCGACGGCAGTTGCTGCTGCTAACCGGTTGTTAGGTTTAGGCGTCAATTATTTTTTCATTCGGAGCCCGGTTGGCTTTAAATAAATTTTTTCTCTTAATATTTGTAAAATCTGTGAAATTAAATATTTAAGTATGATGGAATATTGAGGTCATACCAAGAAAATGTGAAAAATAAAGTACAATTACAAGAATAAAGTCATAAAACAATGAAAATAAAGTCAGAATACTACGGCTTTTTTCTTGTAATTTACATTTTTTTTATTTTACTAGTGTGGCACGAATAAGTGCAGCAAAAACAAAAAAAGTAAAAAGAGGAGGAATCTGAAAGGGAGCAAATACTTTTTCACAGCATGGACACAGCATCCCTGCATAAAGGGGGCGACGTGGAGCCGAGCGTTTGAGCGGAACAGCGGCTTCCAGGACTCACAAACCGGAAAATGTACAAGCATAATTAATGCGATTAAGCAGTATTACACTAGCATTAAATGCCTGCAGCTCTGGAGGTAATTACAGCAGACGCTATGTGGTGCAGATGTGTGTGCTGGAAACGTAACGGTGACCTAACAGCTGGCGAATCCAGCAGGTTACCCGAGTATCATTCAGTCTGATTCAAACATCCCACACAGACGACCCAGAGAGGCTCAGCGCCATGCAGGCTAAAAAAATAAAAATAAATAAAAAGTTGCTGATAAGAGGAAAGCTAGCCTGCAGAATCCTTGGGAACACCACGATCTCCTCGCATGTTTTTACTCTGACCTTTTTATAATAAAGGTGGAAAACATTAGAGCCTGACGTTGCAAAAGGCCTGTGTGCCTGTGTGAGTGTTTTCTCTAATGAGACAAATATTGTGCCTATCAAGCTGACTTTGGCTGCAGATTTTCAGCTGCAGTGAGGTTACAGGTAATTATGACTAACGATGCACCAATCCACTTTTTTCACTTTTGTTACCGATACCGATACCTGAGGTCTCTAATACAGGAAAACAGCGATGATTTGACTTAAAATGTTTCTTTTCTAAACACAGATATAAATGTATTGAATTACAAATTTATTTGATAAATTTGCACCAGCGCAGCCACTTCAATACACCAATAGGATAAGAAGATCCGTCAATCTTTAATCCACTTTCTCGAGATTAATAAAAATCAGATAGGGGGTTAGGAACATACGTTTTGATGCATATACATGCTTATTATTGTTTCATTTTCTATCAATGTAGAACTACTTACATCAATCAAGGAACTTTTATTCCTTGGTAAATGTAGATGTTGATGGATTTTTTTCCTCTCTTTTATGTTTTATAGTTCAGAATCGTTCAAAAATTGGACTGCAGGGCATCTGATGGTAGAAGGTTTAATCTCACTGTAGGCGCTTCAGGAACAACAAATACAAGCTTTCATTGATCCTCTGTTTCATGTCTCTACTCGGCTCAGACCGCGGAGACTGAACACCCATCAAAGTTTTTATATCATATTTTATGTTGTGTTTTTAGATATTTATGAAAGTCTCTGTGTTTTTTACAAGCTGTCCTGATTTTTCTTATTTTATGTCAATAATCGAGTTGCAAGATAATGAAACGTGCAAACAGAAAGTACTTTCTCATCTACTCTGCCTTTTCTTACAGAATGAAATTGAACTTGGAAAAAATTACTTCTGGACATCTGGAGGAACTGATTGATATAATTTGGCAGTGAACAGATAAATTGATTTGATTGATTACATAATGTTTAAGCACACTTAGTGTTTAGTGTTGAATCTAGAGGGCCACATAAAAAGCTGTGGCGGGCCAGATTTGGCCCACGGGCCTTGAGTTTGACACACGTGGTGTAAACATAGTCCATGTTATCTTGAATGACCAATACGGCATTCTTCTTTTGCACTTTGACAACTTATCGGAACATGATTTTATTTGTATCAAGGATGCTATTTCAAGACGGTACTTTGAAGAATGTATTTTCACTTTAAACCGTATTATGGCAAAAAATAAAGTTCAAACAAAATCTTAGAAAAAGGTGCTGCAAAATCGATCACTTTTCACCAAAAAAAGAAACATCACAACCTCCTGGAGTGAATACTCAAACTGAATTAAACCGAGTTGGATCCACCAGTTAGCACAACACCATGGGAATTTGCTAGATGTACACGAATCTCAGGCCTGAAAGCTTAATGCCACAAAGGAGTCTCAGTTCTGACTCATCTGTTTTCTCCTGCTTTGCTCTTACATCATATCAGGGTTTCCATTAAGCATGCCTTGAGTTTTTTTTTGGTGTGCCGCTGTTGCATCAGTTCTCACCACATAGTATCATAATGTGAGAATACACTATCATGACTTGTGGGATTAATTTGTGTGGATTTCTCAAACTGCAGTCTCTGGTTCCTGACACGTAAGGTGACCCTCTTTCTTGTTATCGCTACAAACTCGGCAGCAGTTGCTCGTAGCGCGCCGTTGGACATGTTGTATGAAAGAAATTAGTTTCATTTACTGTTTTACAACATCTCAGTAAAATATTGATATGACACAATCCTCAAAGAGAGAGTTTAACAACCCCCCCAGTGTCTCCTATGAGCAGACCAGATGGTGGGAGATGGTGGAGTCTGTCAGCTCACGATAAAAAAGAGAAAAATAAAAGGCAAAAAATAGAGAAGGAGGAATTACGATCTGACTCTGAATGCTTTAAACAAATCTCTATCTGGCCACAAACCCCTTTTATCTGTTGGCAATTATTTTCTTAAGCATGGCAGCACAGCAGTTGGCAAATGATAATGAACCATCACATTTAAATTTATGAAGAAAATAAAAGTAGCTCCGCAAACCGATTGGCACCGCGTTCAGCCAGCAAGGCAATAGAGCGAAGATCCCCGCGTTGTTCAGTGGCGTCTGGAAAAAATACATTCGCCTTCAAACGCACGTCACGACCCTGTTTTAGAGCAATTTTAGAGAACATACAAATGCTGTAATTTTGTATAGGCATCAAGTTAGAACCGAGAACAGAGAAGAGAACAAATATTGGAAAATGAGCGGATGATGGGTATTTTGTTCACTTAAATAAAAGAACCACAGACAACGTTTGAGTTTTCTATCAAGTCTTCTGCAGAAGGAGAAGACACAGCAGATCCCTTCTTCAAGGAGTCTACCATGTGTTCTGACTCTCTGCATGAGAACTAGTCTTTTTATTACCAAGAGAAAGAGAAAGGAATGTTGAGAGGTGTTGAGGGGGCTGACAGTCTTCTTCAAAGTACAGGATGTATATTGAAAACAAAGACACCTTTACCCCTAAGAGTTCCTCAGAAAACAATTTGCAAATTAACATGTGTGAAGTTATAGAAAGGTTAGCTTTATCTTAGAAACATCTGGTAACAATTTAAACTTAGTAAAACTACTAATGTAATAATGATAACAGAATTTTCCTAACATT
>CAEFZY010053352.1:0-50131 GCA_903066815.1 Brachyrhaphis roseni | reverse complement strand
AACAAGCCACTGTGGCCCTGAATATCGCTGACACATTTTTTAATGCCCCTATTAAACGTCACTGTGATTGTTTAGCCTGGAATGTGTGTCTTTCCACAACCGTCAGTATTTTTGCCAGAGGTTTTACTCTAAGGACGGTGTAGTATCGGGTGGACATTTTAAAAAGGGTCGATAGCAGCTCACTGCGGCTACGCAGTGTCCGTCTCCAGCAACCGTGAGAATAGCGTCAGTTCGTTGGAGTTTGAGGGGGGGTTAGCTGACCTTAATATATCCCGTTTTTTGTTTTTGTCATTATTATTACACTTATTGTTGAGATGTGTGATAGTTTGTCTATCAGACATTTATAACAATACGGAATAAATCGCGTCCCGTATTGGTTCAATACGAGGCGGAGAAACAACAACCACCTGTCATTGTAGCCTAGCTTAAGCTAACCTGAATATTTACAACTGTCTTGTTGATACACTGACATTACTTACCTTCTGTCTTTCATCCACTTTGAAAAGCTTTTCTTCGTCTCTCCAGCATCTTTATCCCTCCCCCTCTTCTGTTTTGTGCACCGGAGTTTTTTTCTGCGCCCAACTTTAGCGCCCTGTTGTCGAGGCACTAATACAAATTTAAAAGAGAAACAAAAATCGCGCCTCAGCGCCTCCCAAGCTACTTCTATGGAAGGGGAGAGCGGGCTGGCAGGAGGGGAGTGGCCTAATTAGTGCTGTTCCTCTGTTATTGATCATTTTCATACACTAACAGCTGTTAAGTCATAAAATGCTGACTAGAAAAAAAAATTCCTACATCGTTTTTGCGCCCCCTCTAGTGCAGCGCCCCCATGCGTTGCATACGCTACATAGCGGCCTTTTGCGCCACTGACTTTGGATATTGTCTTTATCAAGCTTCATACCAATTAAACCATAAATTGAGTCGGGGTTACATTATCACATCCTAATATCAGGAGAAGTGCACTTCCTCATTTGATTCAGGTAAGTGAATGTATCATTCTCAAACTATTACAACACCTCTATAATATGTTACAGGAAAGTAACACAATAAAAGAGTTACCGCCCTAAACCTGGAAAATTACCCACAATATGATTTCCCATAAATTAATTAGGTTAATTCCAAATTAACTTCAACAAGCAAATTCTGGAATTGCTGTTACTAATACATCCAGATTACAGACACATAATAATAATAATAATTATTATTATTATTATTATTATTATTATCTGGATATTGGGAGTGTGAAGCACTTAGATATTTAGCATAGATCTATTTTATTTTACAGAAAACGGTTCTTTGCTGCATCATTTCCTGTGTATTTGTACCTTTGCATTTCCGACAGTACCTTTTTTAAACATCAAACATTAGGTTGCGTTATTGCTGACGTCTGATTAACCCGTGTTCCACTGTGACCCGGAGGAGCTAAACATCATTTCTGTGGTTTAGGGAGGATACTAAGTTGTAAAATTTTATGAAAGACCTTGTATGAATGGGTGTACATGTACATACCAATAAAATGAGTCAAATACAAATAAACTGGTATTTTTGGAAGTAGCTGGGACTAAAATAGGAGCAGAATGTAGCTTGTCACTTGCAGTGAAGTAAATGACTATATATGGCTTAGATGGGTGTGTGGAGAAGAATGGCTGCAGACAGATTTTTTTTTAAAAAGAAGAAAAAAATCAGGCAATTGTGGTCTCTGAAAGCCTGGACATCGTGAAGATTAATGACAATAGTGACAGTAAAGAGAGAATGAGGCAGTGCCACAGCGCTGGATATGAAAAGTTACACAAATAACAACCTCTCCCTAAATCTCAAACTTGCTCATGGATCACACTCAACTTCAGAGTTTCAGCGATTGAGGAAAAGAGAACTTGGAAAACGATTTAAATGTTGGTCTTTTAGAACATAAGGAGCTGACAACATTGCCACCTGATCTTTCTTTAATGTCTTCTATGCGGACTGCTTCCTGCGCTGCCCTTTTCTGACCACAAGATGCCACTCTTACAGAGTCCGGGTGATTTTGAGCATCCAGACAAGACTTCCTGTCCACTCAGCCCCATCCAGACATGAAGCAGGCAGGATAACAAAACTGAAGACGGAGAAAATACTAACAGCATCATAGAGGAAGCCCAAGGAAATGAGCATATATATTGTTATTTTAATATGACTATGAGCAGAAACGCTATGGTTCAGACTGATCAGCAAAAATAAAACAGATTAATAAAGATAAAACTGCACCTGTGGGAGCTTTTAATTGGCCATGGAGGTGAAAAATACAAAATAAAAAATTAGGACAAAGCCCTATTATTTTTGTTTTCTTATCTGAAAAATAAGAATTTGATGTACACATTTACAGAAACATTTTCCCAGCCCACTATGTATTGTGTTTCACCGTATGTTGACTTATTTGACAGTAAAAAAGTGTGTTTAGCCACTCTTGGCCAACACGCCAAACGTTTTTGCTCAGTTCTTATGTTAATAGGTAAGAGACACAAAGACAAGGAGAGAAGCTTTTGCTCCACTGTGTTGCATTTAACAATGATTCACATGACTAATGTGCCTAAATAGAGTCAGGATTTTATTATACAAGAGCATCATAGTTTTGTAGCTGCGTGTGTTTGACTGCAATAAAATCTTCAAGGGCTAAACAATAAACTTCTAATATTAAGAAAGTTAAAAGCGGCCACAATTACAAACATCGCCTCTAAAATGTCTTTAAAATTTGCTGAATGACGGTAATTGTTTTGCTAATTCAGTCATAATATGTGAACTAAATCACTAAGAAGGATCAAAACAGATGCTGCTGCGTAATGGCATTATTAATGTGCTTATATGTGAATTCACGACATCTGTTGGAGTTGTGAGATTAGACGAGAATATTGAGTTTGTGAAAAGAAATCACACATTTTAATCTGACTGAACTGAATGTAGAGATAGTTATTCAGAATTCATTTGCTACATTTAAATTTAGCATACGAGGTTACAATTTAAACTCAGCACAATATTTAATTGAGAATTTTTTTTTGCCGCCTTCTAATTTACTCCCCTTCTCTTCAGCCCTCCTACCTTGAGACAGAACCCTCCTCTTTTCCCCACTAAGCTTCCATAAAACCTTTCCTCACATGCTCAGAACTTCCCTCTTTCTTTGCCCAACATTCCCTTCTTCTTCTTCTCTGCTCCCTCCAAGCGTCCCCTCCCCCGTGGGAAAGCCTGCGCGATGCGAGTGTGGTTGTCCTTCCAGGAAGCTGTGGTGGTGACTCTGGCTCCTCCACTCAGAGGATTGAATAGTGCCAGCCAGCTTGTGTTTTTTGTCCATAACTATGTATCTCTCTGTGTGTGAATGTGTGTGTGCGTGCGTGTCACTCGAGCGGGCCCGCTCCTCGAACATTCCAGCACCGTACCGTCCGTCTGACCGCCGGCCGGCCTCGCACGAGAGCCACGCCGTCACTGCGGTCGGGTCCTGACGCCAAGCTCCGAATACTCACGTTACACGCACACACAGGCACACAACCGGGGGTTGCACACCACATAAACAAAACACTGACACACAAAGGCAGTGGAGGCACAAGGGGACCGGCTGAGGCACGCACTAGCACGCTCACCCAAATAAACAGTGCGCACTTTTGCGGAACACACACATTTTTTGGACCGCAGACCACAGACATTGCATCCCGAAGTAGATCAAAGCGCTGGCCTGCAATAAACACACACAAAACTCCTCTCATCCCTCCGGCGTGCAGCTCTGGTGAAACACAGCATGGCCATGCGGATCTTCAAGAGAAAACAACTGCTTGCAACTGCCATTTATCACTCTTCAGGGATGTGTTGTGCTCACTCTGTGCTCTGGCCAACTTCCTTTTATTCAAAGTATGCTTCTCTTTTTCCATCTGAACCTTCACAGCCCCTCTCATCAACCCCTAACCCCTTCCCCTACCTCCCGCCCCCACCCTGTTATTAAACGTCTATGCCGAATCAGTCACCCGACCACAGACCTTCAGATCTATGCCTTTTGTTTTCCCTCGTCTTCATCCCTCCCTCTCCTCAGTCCGTCCATTGTTGAGGAGACGGTGGCGCAGACAGAGAGAGAAGATATCCGCTGGCGTACCGCAGGATTGAAGAGTAAGAATGGAAGGGAAACAGAGAGAGGAGAAGAGGGGGGCGGGGGGATGCATTGGCTGATATGAGGACGAAGTTAATTACAGGGGAGCACCAATTAGAGGGCACAGTGATGGGTCTGTTTGCCTCACCGCGGCATCCCAAAAACATCACCATCTCCCACCATGTTTATCCTCCGCCACCGCAAGACCACAGCTCCCATAAGCCATGGCTGGAGACAGCTTACATGCTCAAAGAGGGTTACGGCTGGGGAACATGTTGGCAGTGTTTGCAGACGTGACAGATACGGATAAACGAGGAGTACAGCTCTCTGTCTCTTTGCCATTCCTTTGCTCTTTGTGTTGACAGCTGCAAAAACACGCCGGCTATTACTCATGTAGTCAGTGAAAGAAAGCAGAAACACATACAAGGGTGAAGGCACTTAAACTTTATAGAGGTTTTTTGTCAAACATTCTCTGGAAAGCAAAAAAAAAAAAAAGAAAGAAAGTAATCAAATGTATAAATGTTTTAGAGAAAATAAAGGAAAACATCACAGCTCAAAGTTCAGTCAAAACTCTCCCTCAAATTTCCTTGAGGAAAACAGCATATATGGCTCTGCGGGACACTATATGTGTTTTTGTCAAACAAGATCATAGATACAACAAAGAAATTCCTTCACATTCCTTCATTTATGATTGTAAGAATCCAAAACTTCACTCATTGTCTGATATGGCTTTTAGAGTCCCTTAAAAGAGACAATGCTCATACGTATTTGCTACATGGTGCAAATGAAAGGTCCGTGTCCACTTTACAGAGTTCATTTGTTAGAGATGATCTTCAAAACGCCCCGATCTCAGTCCCCCACCCCTGTGGCGCCTTGGATGCTCCGCTTAAGCTCCTGCGTTGGGCTATTGGCGAGCCCAGAGGCGCAAAAGGCCGGAAGGACATTTGTGGAGGGGCAGAAGATGATGAAGTGGAAGAAGAGGAACAGGGAGAAGAAGAGGAGGCAGTCAGGAGAGGTAGAGGTGAGGCACAGTTGGTGCTGTGAGGGGACGGCTGGTTCGGTCTGGAGTGGCCCAGGGCAGGAGACGATGGGAGGGAGGCCACCCTGTGAATGGAGGCCAGAGCTGTCGGTCCGAGGAGCGGCGGGGCGCCCTGCTGACAGCCAGCCAACGGGGCCAGACGCAGCGAGGCGGATGACGGGTAGCTCCCCAGCAGGGCTAGATCCCTGCGGCTGCTTGGGAAAGATGGCGAGGAAGGGGCCGTCGTAGCAATTGGCGGGAAGGAGGTCCATGGCCAGGGAGGGAAGGGTAAGGCAGAAGCAGGGGGTGACTGTAGGAGGAGAGGGTCCAGCTCACTGGCACAGTGCGAGAGGTGGGAAACGAGGCGAGCTCCTATTGGGTCCGGAGACTCCCCCTCCAGAGAGCTTAGGTACCGTACAACCTCTCCAACGCACTCCCTGAAGCCAAGGGTCCTGTAGTCTACTGCCAATGCCCTTGCGTCAAAGTACCCTGTGATTGAAATCTCAGTTTAATTCAAATCTTTCTCAGTAAGAGGTGACATTAAAAGCATTTCAAAGTACTTCCGTCCTTGTACCTTTTCCTCCCATTGCATGCAACAGTTTGAGATGGTCCACAGTCATCTGCAGAATTTCTGCTTTTTCCAACTTAGAAGAACCCTTAAGGGAAAAAAAGAGCCATATTTTATTCAAAAACACTCTGAAAGTCATAGTGATGATCTAATTATTACATCCTCCGTCATTCTCTATTGTGAGAATCTACCTGTTTCTCGAAAGCACTTGGCACCAGTCTCCGCAGCTCCGAAAGACTGTGGTTGATTCGGTCTCTGCGCCTTTTCTCTATGATCTGGATCACAAGAAAAGCAAAGGGATTTTAAGAGTCAAACCACATCGAGACGAGGATCTTGGAAAGTGAAGATCCAAAGCGCCCGCTCACCCCTCTCCTCTTCTTCCGTGCCAGAATCTGCGAGGCACTGCCTGGAGACATGGACCCGGTGACGGGGCTGCATTATGGAGATGGAGTAAGTAAAAAAAGGAAGATGGGAAAAAAAAGACTAAATGTGGTAACATTGAGTCGCCTGCATCTTGTTGCTATTACCCCGCTTAATGTGACACAGGGAGAACAGCAGCGCATCAACCCCTTTGAATCGTACTTGTTTTTGGGCACTGAGATCGGCTTTTTTTGGTTGCATATATTCTTGGAGAAAGCACTTTTAGGAAGATAATTACGTAGCCCTGGGGCGACGCTTTTGTTTTGCAACGGAGGCTCCAACAGGAAACATGGGAGCCGTGGCCCTCAAAGTGCAGTCGGCCAAAACGGATCACGTTCGTCTGTGAACTCTCGTCTTACATGGCCTGGGAGAGCTCCACAGCTTGGAGTTCCCTTCAAAACTGTCTCTGCAGAGACGGATTGAACTTCCATTAGGTTTTTTTTTTTTTTTTTTTTTTTTAAACTTGAGGGCTGCCAAATCAAGAAGACTGTTTTTGTTTAGGTTGATTTTTGATGATGAAGGCCTTGGAAAAACAGCGTCGTCCTCAGCTCGAACATCAGAGTGTAGATCAAATTCTTTAAACCCACCAAACCCCCTTTCTTTGTGTCACTGGCTCACTTTGCGTTCGTGATGTAACCCATTCTCTTTTAATCCTGCATATATGTGTTGGAAGCACGCACGTTCGCAAATATTTCCTTTAATCCAGATGCGTGTGAAATTTTCCGCAAAGGAATTCGACCAGTTCAACTGAAAACTTCAATGTTTCAATGGCGTTTTAGGAGAGCGCGTGCTGCATTCAGAGTCTTTTTTCTTTTTTTACAGCTTATCAGGCATTTTGCACAACATTAAAATAACTTAGATTAATGACTTGTGATTAAAGAGGCCACATTTGAGCCTCAAGTGACTGAAGAAATCTATCTTTATGTGCCAAAGCTAGAACTTTGTCTTTACTAACTGATCCTTTAATAAAATAATGTTGATTTAGTTAGATGAGAAAAATGAGCAATTTAGTTTGTTTTTCCTTATAATGCCTCACTGAGCTAGAAACTGTGATGGAAATGTTCAAAATAACAGGTCACATGGCTAACTAAAAAAAGAAGCTAGTAGTTCTAAAAACATAATGCAAAACATATTTATTTCTACAATGCAGTTTTTTTTATTGGCTTTTGAGTTAGTTTCTACTTTCTGTTTATAGATGCTTAAATGTTGAAAATGCATATGATGCAGATGTAAATTCACATAAACTCAACATGTTTCAGGAATAAAATATTTTTTTTTAACCTTTTTTGTTGCACTGCATATAATTTTTTTTTTCATTTTAAAAAATTCTTAAAATTAAGCAAGCAATAAAAAAACAGCATGTTTCAGAACCAGCAGGCCTCAGATAATATCGACCTGTTTCGTAATATCTTCCTAATTCTTTATTAACTGACATGCATTCAGATCTGATGCATTAAAAAAAAATTCTGTGCAACATACTTTACTTTTAACTTGTACCTTCAGCTTTTTCTCTTATTTTAGATTACTTCAATGAGGAAAAACTGCCATGCTTGCTAATCATAGTGAAAGTGTTGTAGATTGTGAAAAAAACCCTCCATAAGTCATTGCTTTTAATATTTACATTTCTGCAATGCCTCAGTGTCACGGCCCTGAAAAACCAAAATTTTCCCCCCACACTCTTTGAACTTCAATGCTGTGCAACACCCATTTCTCATCACACGACATGTTCGGAGCCTTCGCGCCTGTGTGTATATTTAGCCGGCGAACGCAGCGGTGTAATTTTACTCTGGAGGGAAACCAGCCCTCAGGTGTGGCTTGGGCGGATGCTCACCAGTAGCTGTCCTCTTGCCCCACGTCGATGAACTCGTCTGTGTCCGAGTCTGGAGAGCTGTAGTCGTGAGGTCTCTTCATTTTTTATTTATTTTCTCCTTTAACCTTTCACCTCTTCGTCGGGACAGATGATGATGGATGGTACGGGTGGATTGATGGACGAGTTGTTGACCGCTGTCTCTTTCTCTCTCTCTCTCTGTCTCTCTTTCAGTGGAGTCACTGAAGAGTGTGACTCTCTTGATGCTGTCAGTCCTAAAAGCTTTGTTTTCCTTCTCGTCACTTCTGTTTGCTTCTTCCCGCGCCGCCGCTTCTTCATGTGCCCTCGGACCTCTTCTTCTTGAGCAACCCCCAAGGGCCCATGACAAGTAAGAATACTCACGAGCCGCTTCAGCCTTTTTACACAATCAGTGGCATCCAATCGTAGTCTATTCCTCTCTTATGTCTCTCTTGGCTTGCTCTCTCTGTCACAAACACCCAATGACAAAGTAGGAGTTTGGCAGTTTGGGGCAGGGTTGCCAGCCTCGGCTCCCCCGCCTCCTCTTCTCAGGCCCTCCTCCCTCCCTTTAATCTACCCTTCCCTGGCCTGTCACCCTCCCTTCCATCTTCCCATCCTCCCATCTTTCCATTTTGCTCAGTCATCCTCAGTCAATTAGCTTCCGAGCTTCCTACTACTTTGTTTCCTCACTTTTGTCTTTCTGAGCTGCCTTAAATTACGCTGCTTTGTTGGACGATGGTAGCAGTAGCAAGGAGGGAGGTTAAGGCTGTGGGAATGAGGCGTCTACAAATATAAAAATAAATAAAAAAGCGACAAAACGATGCACCGACTGCAAACTGAATGTAGTGGAAATATTGTTTGGAAGTCATTACAGGGGAAATTACGTCAGTTTTCAAGCTTCGTATGGTCGAATCTGCAAGAATGAATCTCAAAAAGTGTTGCTTTTGTAAAATTCTTGGATCCGAATGTTAAAGAACTTAGAAGCCAGATTTTCATGCATTTTCTGCTGAGATCTTGCGCAACATGAAGCAAAAAAAAAAAAAAAATCCAAAGTGTTTGAGGCGGCTCTGTGTGCGTGCCAATGTGTGCAGACATGAGGGGCAACGACAAAGGGGTCAAGAGAGGAATCAGCCCAATGAGTGTCTGAACATCTGTGCTCTTCACCGGACAAGATAGCGCTCTTTATGCTCTCACATTCATGCAAGCACGCCGACACTCACACTCACTCACCCCCACACACACACACGGCTCCCCGCAGCACTCGGTGCTGGGTTCCGCTGCCACCGTGGGAAGATCGCTGGTGCTGATTGCCATGGAAACACAAGGCCGAGGCGCCGGTTGTTAGGAGCGATGCCTGACTGACCCAGCACTGTGAGCGTATGTGTGTGTGCAAGACGGAGGGAGGCCAAGTGGCATGCCCCCTTCAACACAATGCCCAGCTGAGTGTGGCTCTTCCTGCCTGGCAGACTGGAAGGGTGGGTTAGTTTAAACATGCTACAATGCAGAAGTGCAAGATCTTTGTTGGGACCTTTTGAGTGAGTAAATTGTCTGTTTTTTTTTTGTTTGTTTTGTTTTTTTTTACCTCAGTCCAAAACAAAGTTCTGAAGATTTTAACCTATATCCAAACATGTGTGATAAAGCTACTCAAAAAATCCTAAAAATATTTTTTGTAGTGACTTTTTGACCACAGGACGTATCTATTTTTTATATATATATAACCCATTTCAATCACAAGTGTGATGTTTAATGATGGCACTTGGTTTTAATTGTTGATGATGTGGTGTCTTCAAGGACTTTGTATTTTTGTGTTTCTATGACGTAAAGCACTTTGAACTGCCTTGTTGCTGAAACGTGCTGAAGCAGCTTTTTTGGTCAGATTTAGTAGTTAAAACGTTAAAGAAACAATTTAACACAGATTTTTTTTTTTGCACAAACAAACTACAAGTGCAATTAAACACATCTTGGTAATGATATATGAATTTCCACTGCAGGATTTCACAATATATAATGTTTTAAAAAGGAAACAAATGTGCTTATTTGTTTTGTTTGTATCTGACTTGATGACATCACGAGAGGAACCGCAAACCTGCAGTTCCGCTGATTGGCTGCTGTTAAATAAACTGATTTTATGCATCCTTAAATATTAGTTGTAAATGTAAGGACTTCTTGTTTAACGTTACTTTTAAAGTTTCAATAGTTATGTCAGTATACAAATGAAGTTATATAAGGTGCATACATAAAATGTACAGAGACCTTATAGATTTATTAGTGTAATATAATGTTGGATGAACAGCGTTTGATAGTTCCATCTATCCAGTCCTTCTTCTCGACTTGCATGTGTTTTTTTTGTTGCGAGATTTTCCCACAATCCATTCCGTACTACATGATATATCCAAAAGGCTTTTCTGTTCGGAATCCATAAGCACCTTTAAATTAAGTACTTTATTATAAAAAATGCAATACCGTGATCTTATGTCTTATGTGATGTCACCAGAGGCACTCGGATGAGGAAGCTCGTTTTTTTCGGAGGTCAGATTTGATCTCACCTGAATGAAAATGTACAAAATTGTGATGCAAGCTAAAAAGCAGAGCATGCCGTGTTGTTCTATAAGTGACGTACTATATATGAAGTGAGTTTAGTTGATTTCACAATAAAAGTCTGGCTAGTAGCTGACCTGTCAGATTTACTTTGAGCTGAAGTGGCACTGGCGGTTTTGTTAAAGCAGTTTAATAATCAAAATCCCAATTTTTTTTGCTTACCATTTTTGCCAACATTTTTTTTTTATCTGCAAAAGTTGCAACACCTTCATTGACGCTTTTTTAATTTTCTCGGTTAAAGATATTTTTGCATTGCATTCGCTTCCTACAGATTATTTTTCAACTCAGCCCCCACGGTCCGTCTGCCAGCTTTCTTATTACATGTCTGAGGCGGTCAAACCAAAAATACAAACATGATCATTAGCGTGTGTTTTTAACACCCAAGTGTGAGTCATCAGCATGGCCGTGACCTGAGGGTGGCTGGCGGGGGTGTCGCGCGGCGTGATGTATTGTGGCGAAGTGTGAGAGAAAATCCCTTCTCCATCTCCTTTCCATCCCATCCTTTCGTTACCAATCACTCCTTGATTCAGATCTGGATCTCATTTCAGCTTCAGAAAACTGAAAAAAAAGAGAGAAAAAAAAAAAGCCCTTGAAAGAGCCTGAAAGAGGAGATGCCTATGAAGTCAGGCCTTCAAGTCTTTGTTGTTATATTTACCGCCCACCCTCCCATCTCTCCCCTCAGACAGATTAACTTTCTGCTCTGCATCACCAGCGAATGAAATCACTCTGGTTTCCTTTGCAGCTCGTCCTCCCAGCTCCAATACGATGAGGCAAGCTGTGGGGGGACAAAAAAAACCATGCAAGTGTCGGAAAGTCATTAAGAAGGCGAATGAATAAATAAACAGATTATTTGTGATCAACATGCGAGGGGAGGAGGGCAGCTGGCGCTGAGCGTCGGGATGGAATTCTGGCAGATTTCTGGCGATCTTGGTCAGCCACTTCAAGATGTCCTCCCCTCCTCTCCTCCGCCCCTCCCATCCCCACCGAACCACAACAAGGCAAAAGGCCCTTATTGGAATTAACAAGCTCATACTTTTACAATTTGCGCACGCACGCACAGCGCCGACGCGAACGTGCGAACGGCGCAGGCGAACACGCGCGAGTTTGGGGAGTTGATTCATAGGAGCAACAAGCTCGCGCGCTGCTCCCTCACGCGAATGCGGACGGTTCGTAGCTGCAGGTTATAACCCCCCCAAACATTTGGCTGCGATGATTGTTTCTGACGCGTCGCTGCTGCTCTTGTTTGAAGAGTCCGTGAGATGGCGCGAGCCCAGCGGACCCGCCGCGCTCTCCGCGCGCTCACGTCAAAAGCTGAGCAGAAGCAGCAGAAACCATCAAATGGTGGGACTGCAGACACCGCAATGAGCAACTTACCCCCCCCCCCGCCCCCCAACACACACACACACACACACACATATATATATATAAAAATAAATATATATATAAAAAGAAAAGTAAAAAAAAATCATTAATTTAAATTGCACATGTAAGTACTTATAGTGCTGTTGATTAATACATTTAATCATGTCACGCTCTAAAGCTGCGATTAATTATGATTAATCACTGATTAATTTGGAAACTTGAAATATAAGCTCTACCTTCTACCGCACTTATATATATATATATATATATATATATATGTGTTTTTTGGAGCAAAAACCAGGTAATGTAGTCTTGCATGACTCAACAGCAACCTACGGAAACTTACTCCACCACATAAGCATAGAAATTGTAGCAAATATATTCAGGGGACAACCAACATAAAATAAGATGCATTTTATTTTCTAGTTTTGGGTGGCGAACCCATTTCTGATGCTGCCCTGGGCGACTGCCCACACAGCGCACATCCAAAACTGCCACTGTATGCACATTTTTTATTTTATTTTTTTTGAAATGCTAAAGAAAATGTTTTATTGTCTCAAACAAAGCATGTCTGAAGAGAGTCGGTTTTCCAGGTTTTTATATTCAGGAAGAGTTTAAACAAGTCCTTCTCCATTGGAACTTACGTAATTAGACGATTAGTTCGATTAATCTGCATTATCTAATGTTAACACGTTAAAATGTTCAGATTAATCACATGTTAACTTTGAAAATCCATGCAAATATTTCAGATTTTTCTACTGTTTTGCCGTTTTCCTTTCACACACTTCGCAAAATGCCGTCGTGGTGAAGTAGGTGGACTGTAAAAATGTATTTTAGAATATATGGTGAAAGACATTAAGTCTATCTTAAATCCAGCAGATGCGCCCCCAAGAGGTTCATGGCCTCATTTGAAAAATGCTGGGCGCCGAGAGAATCATGTGTTTGTGTTGTCAAATAAATGAATAGAGTCATCTTCAGTGAAGACATGAAAAACATAAATGCAAAATATTATTTTTGTTTTTAGCTGTGCCCCACAAAATTTTCCCTGGCCTGGATTGGGCCCCCCCCATGAACATTTTCTGCAGGCGCCACAACCGAATTGTGTCAAATACATTTATCATTGATTGACTGAAACACTCCTGTGTTATTGCCCGTTTTCAAATGTCACTTGACTTATTCAAATAGCATTAGTCGCAAAAAATATCCATCCAGAAAGCCCTTTAAAAGCAAAGTAAGTGTTTGTTGACTGCCTGCGAGTCCTGTCTAGACACTAAATGTTGTCGCCAGCATGGCGCCCGGTTGGGAGCGCCGCTGCCATGTACGCTCAAAGTTAGTGGGTTCCCTATTAGTATGAGGCCATTGTAATAATCAGACAGATGCTGGCTGCTCAGTCAGAGTGATCAACATTAGATTGGCATGGGAACTGGCACCGGGGCGGTTTGGCACTCTGCTGGCTGGACCCATGAGGGAGTTATGTCCTCTTCAGACACACGAGGAATGCCTGACATGTCTAGCCGTCTTTTCGACCACTGACCTGGATATGAGGCATTTTTGCCCGCTTTGTGGATATAAGGTGCATACGAAGCCATTGCTGTTAAGATGACGTCTGGCTGCTGTGACTTGAGGTGTCAGAAGGGCAGCGCCTGAGGGTCGCGCCGCCTGTAAGCGAGAGCAGGATACCTAGAGCGTGAACAGAGACTGAGAATGAGTCGTCCCTCTTCAGCTCCCCACTCCCCCCACACACTCCCATCGTCCCCGCCGCCTCTACGCAAAGATAAATAAAGAGGCTAAAAGCCGAGGAGACGCGGTAGAAAGGGGCTTTTGTGGCTTCCGAGTGGGGTCCCTTTCATGACAGTTCCCACAGCACTGGGCTTGCGATGACATTCACCATGTTTCACACACGCTTGATGGGGCCTGAGACTGCGGTGACTTTCGCTGGTGCTGGGGCCCCCAGACGGGACGGCGAGGGCCCCCCCACACCCCCCAAGAGCCACAGGCAGCCATTGTGCTGTCGCCGCGGAAACCAGCCTCTTTATGTCAGACATGTTTTTCTGTTTGTTTTCTTTTTTATGTCTTTAATGTGGCCAAAGAAGGGAGTTGGGTGGGTAGGGGGGGACGTTTCCCCAATCACCTCCCCCCAACCCCCCGTCTCAGTACCCATCTTCCTTCTCTTCCCAACAATCCATCCAGATTTGAACCCCCAACCCTGCACCCCCCCCTCACCCTGCTGCCAATCTTCCCCCTGGAGATCGTCATTTGTAAAGCGCTTTGCTTGGACAGCCCCGTATCTTTGTCGCGGTGTTGCGGCCTCCCTCTCACTCAGCTCCTTTTTATCTGTACTTCATGAGGTTTTGGCACAAACCCCCGGCACTTTTTCTTCCTGTGCTGAAAAAAGGGAGAGAGAGAGAGAAAATGCTTATGTACACAACTCTCCAAAACAACTTAACTTCTCACTCAAAGAATTCTGCCTTTCCCACACCAAGTCAATTTCCTTCATAAGATTAAACAAACTAACCAAAAGCAAAATAAAAAAGGGAATAAAAGGGAAGACAGGGGTTAGGGATTTGGGTGCATTGAAAAAAAAAAAATATATATGGTTTTGATTTACATTTTCAAAAAAAAAATAAATAAAAATTGCCAGAAGAGGATCCCCCAAAGTCTTCCAGTGAGAAAAACAAACTTTAAAAAGCCAAACTGTTACTATATTTAAGCACTTGAAGAATGTATTTTGGTGCCATGACTCAAAGGCACGCGGGCGCTCCTCCGTAATCAGTCCATTCTGACTGCGCTCCTCTGCCACATCACACACGGCACGGAGCCTTTTATGAGCCTCAGAGAGAGCCGAGGAGGAAGAAGGAAAAAGTGAAAAATCAAAGGGTTCAAGGCTAATCCACCCGACCGACCCACCCCCACCCCCACCCCCACCCGCCCGGGCCACTCGTGTGACTGTGTCTGATTTGATGACTGGGAAGGGGGGTAAGTGGAAAAGGTGGTGGGAGCAGAGGGAGAGGGGGTGTCAAGAGTCGGCTAGTATTAGCCCCTTTAAGCATTTTTTTTGGTTCGGAAGCTGACCGTATTTCACGTTTATGGGGGGAGACGAATTGTTTACGGCGTGCTGTCATGTGAGGTTTGATTTCGCCATCAGCTACGAATTTATGCTGTGAAATAAAAAAACACAGCGTTCTGCAAAAGTGTTCATACCCCTCACATCCACAGACTTCTTTGTTGGGATTTTATGGGATAAATCACACAAAGTAGTTCATGTGAAGCAGAATACAAAGAATTTAAAGGAATATTTTCTATAAACACAACTGTGAAAACTCTGGACGGCTTGTATTTTTATTGAGTCTGCATCAGTGCAATATTAGAAAGACATCAATATTAGGATATTAGCTTTGCACAATCCTGCTGTCCCCAAAATTTTCTTTGCAACATAGTCCAAATTCATTTAGGTTGGATAGAGAACGTCCACAAACCTCCATTTTTAAGTTTTGAGAAAGGTTCTCAGTGGGTTTATGGCTGTACTTTGACTGGGCCATTCTAACACACAAGTATGCTTCAATCTACACTATTCCATCTTGTTAGCGTTATTTTCCTGCTGAAAGACGAACCTCACTCTGAAATTCTTTAAAGTTAAGCCGAAACATGGCTCGTGACCAATCGCCACACTTTATCCTGTGTGATAAAGGACAGATGTTTGCATTGCATCTCCACTAGTTGCCCCGTCAACAGATTTTCGGCTCCCTGCAGCTCTTATAGCGCCATCATTTATATCATGTTTGCTTCTCTGATTAATGGTCTCATTTCCTGCATTGTCATTTTAGATGAGTGACAATGTGCCTGATCCATAAGGGCTGACCTGTACAGTATAATTGTATGCTTTGTTTATTTTACATTATATTTATAATGGAACTTTCTGAACTATTTCAGAGAAGGTTTTATTGGTTTTATTTTACTTTTTACATGTTTGGCCAAGGTAGTCAGTCAATTGTTTTTGTCAGTTCCTTTTTTTAAAATTATTTTACATTGGCTGTTATACTCCTAATTGCACTGACCAAACTAATTAAAGTTGTTTTTACATGTTTGACCAAGCTTGTGAATCTGTTATTGTTTTTAAGTGTACTGTAGTGATGCGGAGTTACCAAATAAAATTGTAATTCAGTGCAATGTCTTTTTTTTTTATTTTTTTTTATTTTAAAGAAACGTTTTAAGTCAATTCAGCATTGCTTTTCTGTATCAGATCGGTATCGGCTGATGCTGAACCTCAAATATCTGTATCGTATCGGAAGTGAGAAAAGTGGATCTCTAGTTGTAACATGAAAAGCCTTAAGTGGCATCAATAGTTTCAGGGTGTGATGTTTGATTTCAAAACAAATGAGATCACCACCTGCTCCTTAGAGCTCGATGTGAAAACGTTAAGATTTAGATGACTCAGAAATCGGCTCAGCGGAGCTCTCAGAAGCTCAGGCACTCCAGGCCACCGCTCCCTGACAGCCTCTCACTTTCCCAAATCCCCCGTATAACTTTACACCTCAGATTAGAGTCCTATCAGGCAAGGCTTCCTGCTCGCACCTCGTTCTGACGGCAGCTCACAAGGATGAGCATAAGCCCCCCCGCCTCCACAAAAAAGAAAAAGAGAAGGAAAAATGAAGAAGTACCACCAAGTGCACTGCTGGGTTGTTTTTAGTTTTCCAAGAAGGGGGTTATGCTGGATGTGTTTGGAAAAAAATGAGGCTTTGATGAGGGGAGGATGTTGATAATAATGGAAGGCAATTTCATCTCTTCAGTGGACTCTTTATTGGCGCATGGACAAAACTTTTATGGGTAAACAATTCTCAGAATTATTACACTGGAGGCACAGGCTAATAAATTTGAATTTCTGTCTGCTCTTTTCCTTTTCTTATCTTACCCCAAGATTTGAGATTAAGAAAAACAATAAAAATGCATTTGAACAAACAAAGAAGAATGAGACTTAAGAATCATTATTTTTAGGGAATCCCACTGCACTTACATATCCTCGGTTGAAATGCTCTTATGACTTGTAAACTGCATGTTATTTAACACCATAATGTTGCTAGTGTTGGCATTTTTCAGGCTTATCGCAGTACGCAAAGCAAACTCGAGGCCTGGGGGCCAAATTCGGCCTGCCAAAGCTTTTCATATGGCCCTCCAGACTCCAGAGGCACACATAATAAATAGAAACTTGTAGATAACAATTGTGTGCTCAAATATTAATTTAGCAGTCAAATCAAAAGAGGTTTTAAAACAGCCAAATTACATCAGTCCCTCGATTTTTATTTCTTTTTTTTTTAATCCACGCTTGAAATTCTTTCAAAACCAATAGAATCCAGCTTTATTTTCTGCTAATGCATCATTGCGAGTTTATTGCAAATTTCACTCGAAAATCGTCTGTAACATCGGATTTAAGTGACTGCTAACTCCCACCTGCAGGTGGCAGTATTTCTTTCTTCTACTGCGCTGCTGCCTCAGCCTTCCTTACCGTCAGGAATAAGCGCAAGAGCAATTGAACAAGAACAAAAAATGCACGATAACATTTACCCAGTAATTGTGCACGTATACATATCGTAAGAAAACCAAAACTTCCCATTCTTAAACATTCATGTTTGAGGTATATTAACACTTTGAATTAACCAAGTGCATTGTAGCTGGTGATTAATAAAAATAATCCTCAAACGGCTTGCCTAATAATTAAGCACACAGTGTACATGTTTATACATTCACCGCCCACTCCTCTTCATCTTTTATTGGCCCTCCCTGCTCTGGTGGTTTGGGTGGAGGTTCGATACTTGTTTCTAAAAGCGTTTCACTAATGAGATTTTGGTAGAAAAAAAAAACACAAACAAACAAATAAATGTCAGTAGAAACAAATTTCATTTGTATAGATATTTTTGTCTTGAGCTAAAGTAAAAAGCGAGACACGAAGGACAGAGACGGGGAAAGAAAGTGGCAGACCAAATAAAGCTGCCACATCAAAACTACAAGGCAAGAATTATATTTCAGACAGCTGGACTGAAATATAAGTTATCTTTCTGTAACAATCAGAAAGATAACTTTACATTTACAATGAGTCCATCGCCTTTGAATATCACTGTATATCACATAAAGTGTGACATACAGTTATCCCAAAATTATTTGTACTCTGGCAGAATCATATTTAAGATTAGAGATGCACCGATCCAATAGGAATATCTGTATCGGTTTCGATGTTATAAAAGACATCCTAGATTAGGTATCAGTGGCAATGCGTCTGATCCATAAGGGCAGATCTGTTCAGTCTAAATTCATACTTTGTGCTCTGAGCAACGTCATGCTTTATTTATTTGACATTTTATTTAGAATTCCTGGTTGCACTTTATGAACCATTCAAATGAAAGTTTGTTTCAGCTCATTTTTTTTACATGTTTGACCAAGGTAGTCAACTTATTGTTTTTGTCAGTTTTTTATTTATTTTTCATTGGCTGTTATACTCCTAACTGCACGGAAAGTTGTATTGTTTTTACATTATTAACTAAGCTTGTGAGGCTGTTAGAGTATTTAATCGTGCTGGCGCAGAGATATTAAATAAATTTGTAATTTAGTACATGAATGTCTTGTGTTTTAAAAAAAAGAGAAACATTTTAAGTCAATTCAGCACTGCAACCTATTGGAAGAAAAAAAAAAATCTTTTATTTTTACCAACATGTTTCTTCAGAAAAAACTGAAGTTTTTTCCATTGACTATTGAGGGGAATAAATAATTTATTAAGTGTCTTTTTTTATATACTTACTGTATAAAAATGTAAAAATCAGATAGTGGTTCTCTTAAGTTGTTTTATTTCATATCAGAAACAAACTTTTAGGATGACTGATGATTTCAAATGTAACATTTAAAAAAAAAAATATAGCAACCGTACAAAACGTGATCAGATATGTTGCTAACATTTTTGTCCAAAAACCATAAACATAAGTAAAAGAAACCTTCCCATCTACATGAATTGACAGACTCGGCAGGAAAATAATGAGGGAAGCAGCAAAGGTGTCAGATGGTGACTTGGAAGATCCGCACCTCAGTTGGAAAAATCTGTTGACAAGACAGTTTTTAGATGGGCAGTCCAAAAATTTGACCTTTGGGAAAACAAAGTCCAAAGCTTAGAACAAGACAGTTCAAACCACTGTGCATCAACAACAATGAAATGAACTTTTTCCCCTTTTAAAAACATTTTACAGCACCAGAGGCCTTTGACAGTCACCAAACAGGAAATGGGCAGAGAGAGAAAGGAACCTGAGTCTGCTGCATTGAGGATTATTGTCTCTGAATATGGGGTGCTTACTCTACCTCCACACCATGGAGCCCATCCTTTAAAGATCAAGACAAATTTCAGTACAAAAAACCCATTAAAATAAACAAAATGTTTCAGTTGTAAAATGTTTGACATGCAAAAATCAGAAAGGTCCAACCACAAAAACACGAGACATCATCAAGACTAAAACAGCAGAAAGTTCTAAAAGAGTGATACGACAAAAAAAAACAGTGTGACGTAGACATCCCAAGATATGGACAACCTGCGACAAAAAGTCCTTATGTTATGATTTGTAATATTAAGGTTGGACTAAAATGCAGACGGGAGTTTGGTATGATCTTAGGGATTCATTATATAGACAGTAACTGAACAACTTACGGGTCGTAGGCAGCGACACAGCAGGGGAAACAGGGGTCACTAACTACTTCTAGTTAGTGACTAGAAATAACCATGGAAGGACCAGAGGACTACATACACAGAGAGGGACAGAGGTGGTTGATGACATGGGCAACAGGTGATAAGTGACACCAGTTACTGTCAGGATGAAGGAATAGAGACAAATGAACAAAGAGGATTTGTGAAACTAACAAGAAACAGAAAGGAACACTAGTCTCGAGACACAAAATCCAAAAGCACAAATGTAGATAAACTACGATGAGCAGCAGAGCGAGATCTAAGTAAATAAACGACAATGAAATCATCAAAATGGAAACACAAATGAGAAACAAAGCACAAACACCCAAGGATCATAACACCTTAATTAAGAAAGTTTCACTGGCATGACTTAAGACTGAGGACCTCAACACAATTTAGATGTGGTGAGTCTTGAAAACTGATGTTCACAAACACTTTCTACTCAGTCTGATGTGGCTTGAGCTGTTTTACAAAGAAGAATGGACAAAAACATGTTCAAAACTGGTAGGGAAAACGCACACCAAATTCCTACAAAATTTGTAGCTGTAACTTGATAAAATGGCACATGCAAGGGCACTGCATGTTGTAGATTACTGGTGACTTTGGCTTTTTCTCTCTCAGTTAAAGTCAAGCTACAGTAGAGGATGCTTTGATCTTTTTGATATAGCTGTGGCAAGGACGGCTGGCCAACCAGCACATCGCTGAGGCCCTGCGATACTGGAAGCTGGCTGTCTGGGTCGGCTTCGTTTGCCACTCTGCTCTGAGGCTAAATATACGATGATACAAAGGCTGGCAGATTTATTTCTGACTCATGCTTGTTGTCCTCTTCCGTAGGAAAAGAAAAGACAGAGCAAGAGACAGACGTCTGCAGAACACAGAGGAACATTAAGTGATAATTACAGAGAGATAGATGGTCATAGAAAGACGAGGTTCACCCCCGTCTCTTGCTTTGCTCTTTCTGTCCCTCAGCCACCACAGAGAGTGGCGTCTCCACGCTAAAGAGGGGCGCCCACTGTATTAGACTTGCAATGATTGGCTATGATTGAATTATTTGATCCTGTGAAGGATAAAAGGACAGCAAAACATACTCCCCACATGCCTTTATACACCACTCAGTGATCAATGTCTCCTCAAAAACCAAACATGGGCCCCCTTTCTTTTTTTTAAACATCCCTACACATGAAGCTATAAATGCTTCAAACTTAAACATTGTCTTTATCTTTTTCAACTGAGTGCTCTTAAGCACACAAGTATGCCCCTACGCACACACACACACACACTCATGCTCCACCATGTACTCGACTTCACCACCAGTCCACCGCACTCCTCTCGAAGCTCTTTGATCCCCGGTCGAGGGTCCTCTCCGCGGTGCCTCCGTCTGAATTCCAGAGATTCTGGGATAATTCAAACGTTTCACGGCACATACTTGGTCCCCCCAGGAGACAGTGGCGGAGATGGAAAATGCCACCATGGTCCCCGGCTCACTCTCCCTCCATTGTCTCTAGTCTTTAATCAGGCCCTCTCTGCGGCTCCCGCTGCCACCGTGGTGTGTTGTCTCAGCCTGGGAAAATGCCGGCCTAAGTGGCTGTTATGAGCTGAGGCGCAGACCACAGGGACCCAGCGGAGTGCCGTTGGAGCCCTCTGTGCCAGCCGTGGGTCTGCGAGTGGCTAACGCGCACAATGAGTGAGGTCCCGCGCTCGGAGGCGACCTTACATAACAGCAGCGATCGCTACGTCTATTTACTTTTCTCGTCTGGCTTTCCATCGGTAAATCACGCGCCGTCATAATCACAGGCATGTGACCATAAATCACCAATGTTATTCGTTCCTAAAGGGTATCTGGGTGTAAACTGGCATTAAACTGTCACCCGGATCGGTGGCATTGAAGGAGCTTCACGGTCTTGACTGCAGAACGCCTGCATGAGAGGGAGTTTCCTGTCATGAAGTCAACAAATGACCAAAACAAAAGGTCTTGTGTTCCCCTGAGGCACAGTGAGAAGAAGAAGGTCAGCACCCAGAACTACCACAAAGCTTAACCTAATTAAGTTTTGTTTCGGGTTCGAGTCATTGCAGATGGGTCAACTGGCCCTTGATGACTTTGTGACAAGTTTACAAGGCCTAAACCGAACCCCCACTGGGCTATGATACTTTATATTTAGCACAAACAAGCATGAATAGAGTTTTTTTTTCTTTTTATGAGGTACCATAAATTTTATTTTGCAAAAAAAAAAAGCGAGAGAGAGAGGAGGCTCAAGTGTGGCGGTTCTGTGGTTCCATCAGGCCAACACGAAGCCTTTGTATTCGCGCTGTTTGCCATGGGAAAATATCTGAAACAAATAAGTTGCCTGGTCGGCACCCATCAGCGCAAAAAACGCTTCTAAGAGCTGCGGATTGTGCATTGAGGGTGTGGTGCAGCTCTAAAGGAACTTCTTGTTTATCCCCGCTGCGTCTGAAAATGAGAAAGGAACTATTTTCTTTCCAAAATGGAAGGCAAATAAACAAGTATTCATGAGCAGACAATGAGGGCAGGCGGGCGTACTGCTGCGAGCTCAAAGTGGTGTAAGAAGGAGAGGAGGCGATTGTCATCAAGATCACTGGCAGGACTTTTTGTAACTAATACTGATGGTAATAAAGGTGAATAGCGTTTTAGGGAGAATTTAGAGCTTTTTAAATAAATCATTACATTTTTGCAAGGCTTTTGAAATAAAAATGTATTTTCACTTAGAATACCTTGCAAAAGTATTTATACCCTTTGAATACATTTAAAATTCTCTACCATTACAACCACACATTCTCATTTATTGGGAAATTATATAACAGACAAACACCAAGCAATGCTTAATTATAAAGCAAAATGCATGAAATTATTCACAGTTTTCAAAATTTATTTTACAAATAAAAAAAAAGAGAAGATGCTCCAGCTACGTATTATGCCTCCCAATGCCAATACTTTGGGGAACTAGCTTTCAAAGCAATTGCAACAATCTTGCCACTGGTTCTTAATTTGATTTAAGTCTGGACCTTGACTAGGCCATTCACATTTAAGAATATGCTCTGGTTTGCCAGCCAATCCTTACCACACAGCCTTACTTGTATAAGGAAATGTGGTATCCTGTAGGCACAATACGATTAGTTGCAGCATTATTTGTTTAATGTCTTTTTTAAATGTGTTTTAGAGTAGAACTCTTTCATATCGCTCATTACTGGGTTGTTTTACCCAGTAATGAGCGCCTCCTTTACATGTCTTCTGAAAACTTTAAATGAGATTTATTTTGGGGAAATACAACAAGTTTCTTCCAAATTTATGGAGCCCACAACAAACAGTTTTCATCTTGACAGATTCTTGCACCTCAGCCATGAATTGCTGCAGGTTCCCAGAGTTACCATGGACATCTTGGCTAATTCTCCAATTAATGCTCTCCTTGCCCGACCTGTCAGTTCGGTCGGGCAAACTAAACTACATGCAAATAATGAGCATGTCTTGTAGCAGTTGCCTCACACTGGATACCGCAATCCCCTATGAGATGTTTGAAGTTTGGGATTATTGTTTTAGAGCCTAATCCTGCTCTAAACTTCTTCTTGACTGTGTTCCCTTTTCTTTGTGATGTTTGTTCTCTCATCTTCTCTAACAAACATAATAGCTGAATTTATACTTAAATAAAATGACACAATTACAATTAACTGGCATCTGAAGGCAATAGACCACACTGGATTTTATTTAGAGGCATTTAAGTAATCAAGGATGAATTTATATGTTACACTTTCCTGATTTTTATTTCTAAGAAAAAAGAAAATGCTGATAGGTATGTGTCATCTTCCTTCCCATTCACAGTTTTGCTTTCTAGAATAGAACAAAAATACTGCAGCATAGCATGAGAAGACAAGTATGTTTGTGATTATGTTGCATCATCCAGTCACAATGCCATTTTTAGCAACATTTGTACAACATTTCAGAAACAAATACAATAGTGTTTAAATAGTGTTCTTTATCTATGCCTTCTTTATCTCTGTTCTTTCTTCTTCTGTGTGATTTTTTTTCTATGGGCTGCGGAAAATCAGTTTGGCACCCAAAATTAATACGTTAATACCGTTACAGCACTTTCCACGCTTTTAGTTATTAGGGCCAAAGGATATGTTGAGACGAAACGGACTCCGTGAAGACTTCAGTGACGTCACGAATGCCATTTCACGTCCAACGCGGTACAAACGCGGGGAGACGGTGTTTGACTCTCGCTCGGTCAAATGATTGGACGAGGAAAATTGACGTAATTGTTGAACGAAAGCGGAAGTCTTTGCTTTTGTAGGCATGGGACAATGAATCCTGCAGGCTGCTGTTTTTCTTTCGCGAGTAGGTTTATAGAGTACTTCTGAAAACAGAGGTAAGTCTATAATGAAAGGGTTTGTAGTGCCTCGTATAAAGGCATACTGTCTGCTGCAGCTGTGTTGTGCTTCTCGACAAAGTATTAGCAGCTAGCTACTTGGTGCTAGCTGCACAGGCTAGCAAACAGAGCAGAGCGTAAATCACTTCCTGTTTTCGTTATCGGCTGTTATTAGGAGCCCCTCAGCAATATTATTGTTTGTAAAATATGAAGTTTTATATGCATTTTATAGTTTTGTTTCAAAATGTTGTGGATTTGCATACAGAAGTAATGGCAAGAATCGAAAATAGAACTGTTAGATATTCCTCAGTTTTGTAGCTTTAGGTCATTTTAACATGGCATTTTATCATATCCCCCCACATCCCCGATAATCACCCGCAGGGTTTGGTTTTGAATCACGCAGAAGGAAAAACATGGAGGTTCCTTGTTATCTGCCCAAATTGCTGTTTGAGCTCAACGAGCAGCGAAAGCGAGACTTCTTCTGCGACTGCAGTATCCTGGTGGAGGGGCGTGTATTCAAAGCCCACCGCAACGTGCTGTTTGCTGGAAGCGGCTATTTCCGGGCTCTTTTGGTTCACTACCTGCAGGTGAGGATTGCAATGCTTCTGTCTGTTTTCTATTAGTGCCAATAATGTGTATACAGTGTTTTTTGAGTAAATGCGTATATTAAAATGTCATCTTCAAAGTTCATGAAATATTTGAAGGGAGATTACAAATGAATCAATGTTCCAGTTATTATTTATCAGGGCAGCTCTAAGCAGGTCAGTTTTTGGTTTAAAAGAAGTCAGTGTTTCAGCATTTTTGCAATTTTCTATTAAGTTGAATGCTGTTTCTGATTCTGGGAATGCAGAGTAGATTTTAACCAAAAGACCTGAGTGATCTGGAAGGTCGACACAACAACAATAACAGATCTTGTATGTATTTTGGTGCTAACCCATTCAGTGATTTATGAAATCAGTGTTTAGGTGTTTTAAAGTCTTTTATCTGAGTTACAGAGAACCAGCATAAGGACTTTACAACTGGGGTGATTTGCTCCATTTTCCTGTTTTTAGTGAGAATGCGAGCAGCATCTATCTGACTGACTTTTTACACAGACTTTTAAAGACACTTGCAGTTATCAATGTGACAAAAAATAACTCATGGATGAGTTTCTCTAGCTCTTGCTGGGACATTACTCCTTTGATCCTGGAAATGTTCTGCAGGTGATGGAAGGCCGACTTTGTAACTGTCTTTAGGTGTATCTGAAAGTTATGGTCTGTACCAGAGAGTCCTACCTAGCTCTCCAGTTGTTTAATCAGAATATCATTGTCAGTGTCAACAGTGTCAAATGTTGCTCTAAGATCCAAAAGTACTGGCACTGTGGTTCTTCCACAGTCCATATGTCTTTGAACACTTTGACAGGGGCAGTCTCAGTACTGTGGTGAGTTCTGAAACTGGACTGAAAGCTAGAAAACAAATCATACAATTTTCTGCAGAAATACTTCTATATCATTTTAAAATCAAAATGAAATCTGATTAAAAAATAAATAAACTTGGGAATGACTTTTCAGGACAGCGGACAGCGCTACAGCACAGCGTCGCTGGACATCGTAACAGCCGACGCCTTCTCTGTCATCCTCGACTTCCTCTATTCTGGCCGCTTGGCTCTTAACAGCAACAACGTGATTGAGGTGATGTCAGCAGCTAGCTATCTGCAAATGACAGAACTCGTGAACTTCTGTAAAGAGTACATCCACTCATCTTTGGAGATTTGCAACAAGGATAAGGAGAGGAACACGAAGAAAGAGAACCAGAAGGACAATGAAGCAACTGGACCTGCGGACAGTGGAACTCCTTCTGCAACCGTCGCTGGGGGCACAGGTATTACAGGGACAAGTTCAAAGGCTGCAGAAGTAGATGGGGGATCGGGTTTAGGTCCTGAGGAAGGGACTTCAACAAGTACCCCCTTGTCTACCGCAGTTGCCACCCCAGCGGGCTCCAGTAGAAACATTGACAGCGCTTACTCCTCTAGAGAGGGGTTTCCACCTGGGACGGAAGACCAAAAGGGTCACATGGATCAGACTAATCTCTCATCCTCCTCATCTTCTGCTTTGACCCCAGAGTTAGTGAACCCTAAAATAGAGTATGACCCTGATGAGGAACTCGTAGAGTCCCCTGACACCAAAGACCTTGCGCCATATCCTGGGTCCTCTCTGCATGGCACACATCATAGCAGGTTACTTCTTCAAAGTCCCTCAGCCTCCAATGAGCGGTCCCCTTTAGGATACAGCCCTTCATTTAACACCCGACAGCTGATGGAGATTCTGTCCAGAAGTGAAGGCCCCCGAGGCCCCAGTCCTGTAGGGGACCGAGTAGGTCAGCGCTTCAACCAAGGACTTAGCAGCAGCACAGGAAGTAGCAGAATGGATGAAAGTCTGGGCTTTGTTGGGTCATCTATCATGGAGATCCAGTCTGATTGGCTCGGAGAGGACACAGGTAATTACCTCAGTTAGTTTTAACTGTCAATGAATGAGCTAGAATAACCTAAGACCAAGTTAAATACAGTAAATCCGAAAGCAGAAGATTTGCATGTATTTGTATGTATTCAGTTGTTGTCTTTCTCCCTCTGCAGGCGATGGCTTGGTAGTGCCAGTAAAACTCCACAAGTGCCCTTTCTGTCCATACACTGCCAAGCAGAAAGGAATCATGAAGAGACACATCCGGTGCCACACTGGAGAGAGGCCTTTCCCCTGTCCCATGTGTGGCAAGAGGTTCACAAGACAGGAGCATCTCCGGACCCACGCCCTTAGTGTAAGAGTGAAGTGTGGCCATCATGTTTTTTTATGTATCCCATTTTGTTAGTACGACTTGTCCTACAGCGATCTTCAGTAATCATGTTAATATTTTTTTTTTTTTTTTTATATGAAGCATCTCACAAATGTGAATACTCAACTTTTTTGGTCGATCATGGTGAGGCCTGTACAAATGTCATAGGGTCTTGGTTTTGTGCAGGACTGTGGCTGAGTGCAGTAATTCTGCCTAAAATGATAACTGACAAACTTATGATCCCAGTGATACCAATTGACTCCACCATGTGTGCTCTTCTAAGTATGTTTGAGTGTTCCTGTTCCTTACAAACTCTAATCCAAGTCAAAACAATACCCACTGTGTGTCTGTCCATAGGTCCACAGGCATTACTGGCCAGTATCATGCAAGAGCTGCAGGCGAACGTTCACAGGGTCAAACGTCTCCCCGGGATTGAGGCGCTTCGGCATCTGCGACAGCTGCAACTGCGTGACCACCACTCATGAAGATTCTGCGCCCGCTGACCCGTCCAGCCAGCCAGAGCCCATGGTGCGTGCGGATGGGACCACAGACTGGTCAAGCTTTATGGACGATGTGGACGAGGTGGAGGTTGGCAGAGTGGAGGACTTAGTAGAGAAACAGATGCTTGAAAAACAGCTTGCTGAATGCTCTGATGTCAGTCATACACTGTGAATTTTACCATCAACTAGTAATAAAACAGGGCCTCGTTGCACTTATTACTGCAAAGTTATTTATTTATTCACTCACTCATTTGTGTCCTGAATTTCCAGTCCAAAGCTGCCTGTCACTGTGTGTCAGTGATTAGTTAGTAGCAGGAAACCTGTCCGACATTTGTGAAATCATGTGTAGATGTAACTTTAAATTTCAAACGTGTACGGTGCCAACAAAAAGTATTCACAGCCGTTCACTTTTTCAGAACCCTCTGGAACTTAAACATGATTTTAAATGGAGATGGAGCGTGCGCCTGTGTCTTTCAAGGCGCTGCAGTAGAACGGTGTGTATCAAAACAAACCAAGCAAAAAAGTCAAATGACTTGTCTGTAGACCTTAGAGATCACAAATCTGTGAGCATCACTAGCTTTGAAAAGGAGATAAGGTTGTCATTCAATAAAATATTAAGCCTTGATGTAAATATTTATGAAACAATGGATTAACAAGATTATGGCAATATTGACAGTAAGGGAAAAAACAGTTCTAAAAAGCAGTTTCTGCCTTATCATTATGGAAATTTGTTTGGAGCTCGTTAGGAAATGAAAATTTCACAAATCTTGTTTAAAATACAGCATATGAATGCTTTTTGTTTGCATTGTACTTGGATGTAAAGAAATTTAAATTTCTCTGAGTTGCTGTATGGAGAAATGAAGATTTTGTACTCATCCAGCAGGATCAGGATTAAGACGTCACTCATGAATTCAAATAAATAATTGTCTCTTACACCTGGTGCCTCCATTTATGTGTTCGTGAAATGTGACTTACAAATAACTAACTTAAATTGTTTACAGAAATGGCAGCCATGTGTGTAAAGAAGTGACCAAATAAATGACCTGTATAAGCTAGAGCATGGCAGGCTGCACTATAAAAATGGTGACAGTGATCAATAAGCATTTCTCCATCTGTATTTTGCATGTCGACTTTGCATTCTTAGATTAAGTTTATAAGCCTCGTGAAGGCAGAGATACTCATAGATGTGCTGCCATCTAGTGGCTAAAAACTCGCATTTTTAAAGTAAATACAGGTGTCTTAAGCATGGAGACAAGCGGATTAAAATCGAAAATGTGCTTTAAAAACAGAAATTCTGCAGTAGATCAATAACAAGTGGTTTAATTATTTTATCTGAGAACAATGGAAAACAAAATAAGCCGATAAAAAAACAAATATAAATGCAAGTTAAAGTTACACTGTTTGCATTACAAATGCCTTTATGAGTCAAAGATTATATCTAGATATATTTTTAAGTCCTTTACCTTAGTAAAGGTAAAAGTCAAATTAACTTTTACACCTTGCAGTTCTGCAAAACGAGTCAATCATGTGATTCTCCACGTGATTCCAGTCATGTGACGAGGAAACAACTCAAACAACAACAAGAGCCTCACCAGGTAGATTCAAGGACTCTAAATTAGTTCCATGTAATCTTATTTTAGGCTAACTTGTAGCAGTTATGGCTGCTATTTTCCTCCTCCTCGCCCTCGCGTCTCCCGCAGCGGCTCGTTACACCGCGAACTGGACGAGTCTGGACGCCAGACCGCTGCCTCCATGGTACGACGAAGCCAAGGTGGGGATTTTTGTCCACTGGGGAGTGTTTTCAGTGCCGGGCTTCGGCAGCGAGTGGTTCTGGTGGCACTGGCAGGGTCAGCAGCCGCCTGACCCGAAGTGTGTGAGCTACATGTCCAAGAACTACCCACCCGGCTTCAGCTACCCGGATTTCGCCCCTCAGTTCCACGCGCAGTTTTTCAACCCGGAGGAGTGGGCGGACATCTTCAAAGCCTCTGGCGCAAAGTAAGGTGATTGTATTCCACTTCCGGGTAGTACCAAATCAGAAGCAAGATGTGTGTCGCACTTCCTGTTCCATGAAAAACTACCCGTGCATTTTATTACGTCACAAGCCCAAAACCTTAATGAGTTTCATAAGGATTTTTGCAAGGCATTGTTTCACAGTACACTCTTTCCAGATATGTTGTCTTGACTTCCAAACATCATGAAGGATTCACTAACTGGGGGTCTCCTTACTCCTGGAACTGGAATTCTGTGGATAATGGTCCTAAAAGGGACTTGGTGGAAGACCTGGGAGATGCAGTTCGCAACCGGTGGGTGAACTCAAAGAAGTTTAATGGAGTTAAATATCTGCTAATTGTAGACTCTGGTAAATGAGTTCAATGGGAATATGAAACGCAGCACAAAACCACCTGAACCACTTCAGCTATAACTGAAAACATGTCTCATACGTGAAGGTAGCTTCAAAGATTTGTTGTTTTCATCACTTAGATCGCTGCACTATGGCCTCTACAACTCCCTGTATGAATGGTTCAACCCCCTCTACTTGGAGGACAAGAAGAATGGATTCAAAACCCAACAGTTTGTGATGCGGAAACTACTTCCTGAACTCTATAACATTGTTGTAAGGTCAGTAGTTTTTAAGTTTTAGTAACCTATCACACCGCTTGTTGTTTTCAGTTTCTCTGTTATTGTTGCACAAACTACAGCCATGCCTCAGTTAAAGTTAGCTTGTTCTCAGTTATTGCACAACATGATAGTGTTACATTTACCTTGCAGGTACAGACCTGAGGTGATCTGGTCTGATGGCGACTGGGAAGCACCAGACACCTACTGGAACTCCACCCAGTTTCTGGCGTGGCTCTACAACGACAGCCCTGTCAAAGTCAGTCCTTTTTATGATAGGGAAACACAAACTGTCTACACTTTGTTTTAAAGCGTTGCACAAAACCAAAATAACAGCTTCAGTTCATTTACCCTATCTTCCTTGATTTTAGGATACTGTTGTGACCAATGACCGATGGGGGCAAGGCACTGCCTGCAAACACGGTGGCTTTTATAACTGCCAGGACAAATACACTCCAGGCCAGCTGCCCAAACACAAATGGGAGAAATGTACATCTGTGGACACTTTATCCTGGGGTTACCGTCGAAACATGAAGCTCAAAGAACTGATGGATTTACCTGCTATTATTTATGTAAAGAAACAAGATGATGTTCAGATTGCTGAAGATGCTGCTGGCTCATCTTCAGGACTGAATGCTTCTCATTTTCTTCACAGGATCTGGTCAGCACAGTGGCTCTTGGAGGTAATTATCTTCTCAATGTAGGTCCCACAGCCGACGGGACTATTCCCAGTGTGTTTGAGGAGAGGCTGAGGGGTGTAGGTGCCTGGCTGGAAACCAACGGAGAGGCCATCTACGCCACCAAACCCTGGAGGGTCCAAATGGAAAACGGCACCGTGCCAGTGTGGTAAGAAAGCTGGAAAGTTGACTATTTAGGATCTGAGTGTTCATTTTTGGTGTTTTCTCCTTCCATGCTACCATAAACTCAGCATGAGTTATGGCTTAGTGGAAAAAACAACAAAAATTTAATTGTCTTGATGGTTGCTACTTTTCACGTTCTTCTAGGTATACCTCAAAAGGTGCCACAGTCTACGCCATAATAACAGCCAAACCCCCAACAACTACACTGAAGCTGTTGATCCCCCAAACTTCAGCAACAACTAAGGTAAATGGGATTATTAAGATTATGTGTTGCCATTTTGGAACAAGTACATGACCAAACCCATGATCAATAATCTAAAAGTGACTAGGAACTAATAGGAATCCGTTTCTTTTCTAGGTGACTCTCTTGGGTCGTCCGTCCTCCCTGCCTTGGGCACCGGTCTACCCTAATGCAGGTCTCACCGTCCTTTTGCCTGAGCTACCTTTCACTCCTGGTCAAGCCTGGACACTCAAACTGGACAATGTCCAGTGAAATTTGAAGTTATAAAATATTTACCATGTAAGGCAATGTATTAAATTCAATTCATGTTTTAATTTTGCACTTTGGAGGGATAATAGGACAATGCTTAAGGGATTTTTTTTTTTACATCTTTGATCATTCTTTTGCTGATTTGAAAACTTGTTAATGGTTAATATGACAGTGTCTTATTTTAAAAAAAAATGTTTTTGGTAAGTTTTTATTACCAAAAATGAAAAGTGGCATTCCTGTTCAACATGTGGAAATTTCTCAGCTGATTGTTTCCAATTTTGTGGAAAATAAACACTCTCTGTGCTTTTTCTCTCGCAAATGTAGCACAGCAGTCCAGAAAAGATTAATCTGATTTGAACTACAGTTTGGGAGATTAGCATAACTACACAAAACTTACAGCAAAAAGTGCATAGAAATGGTTTAAAGCCAACAAGATGAAGATTCTAGAGTGTTCTGGACATTCACTCTAATCCAGTTGAGAATTTGGGGTTGGATGTAAAAAGATGCTCAAACTTAATCCCCAAGGATTCTCACAGAGTTTAAACTGTTCTGTTGCAACTGTTGTGTCCAGATGAGCCAGTGTGTTTGAGACCATTAAGTGCATCTACTAAATACTGATCTGAATATTTAGTCCTTTACCATTCTTATGTGAAAGTATCTGAAATTCAATTACATTTTGAAAACAGTGATTTTTTTTTTCAATTTCCTGCCCAAAAACCTGAATTATACCCACAATTTTATAAAAGCAATTTAAAGGTTAAGTGTCCTACAACACCTTTTACAGTCATCGTTAGAGTTAAAGGTTGAACATTTTGCATTATTTTGTTTAAGGTTTGGGTGGCCCCATCAATAAATAGCCTTTGACATGTAGATCAAAATTCTCCATTTTACTGTTTAACACCATCTAACTTTTTGTGTTGTTGAAATTCCTTGACTTAAAACATCCTGCTGCACACAATCCCAGAACGTATCAGCAACACTTTTTATTTAAAAGGAAATTTAACAGACTTACTACTTAAAGTTCTGCGTGCTGCAGAAATGGTGGCCATACTTTTCAACTCGTGACTAAAAATATTCCTTTCCAAATTTGGAAACAATCATTCGGGTGGAATGGCACAGTGTTATCTTAATTCCAGGTGACAAACATATTCACACTCACACACCCATACAAATCCAAAAGGTTGAAGGTCATGCAAGCAATATGTCCTCTCCAGATGACACTTTGAGTTAATAAACTAAATTTTTGGAACTGAATCAAGCTTGGATATACAAGCCAATGGAGGGGCCAGCTAGAATCCAGAAAATTAAGTTATTACGCTCATACTGAGAAGACACCTTCAATCAAAACAACATTGCTCTTACCCCCCAAGAAGAATGTTTTTACTGCTTCATTTCACATTTTCTTCAAAACATTCAAAGAGTAAACACACCAAGGAAGACAAAGGAGACGCAGCAATGCTCGTTTAACTCGCTAAAATAGCTTTATAATAATAATAATATTGATAGTAATAATATTAGCCATTAGAAAATGTTCAGACAACGTTGAAAGTGTTACATTCTGTGTTGGGAGTAAACCACGTCACAGTGTGCCATCTCTCCGGGTTCAGCGCCATCAAACGTGCTTCGGTTTGGACACATTTAGACCCATAAATCATGAGAGCAAGAAATAAACTTGTATGTACAAAACGAGGGGGAGGAGAAAAACAAACCCAAACTAAACAGGAGCATGGTTTACACTGCCTCCACCGGCCTTCAGACTGAACTCAGGCAACACTTCCTGGTGCGTTCTTGTGCACCACATGTGGGCGACCACTTGGTGGCGCAACAAACATTTACACTCTGTTGTGACTCTATTGCTCTGCTGGAGTCAGCTGTTTTCATAGAAGAACAACAAACAAAAATGAATGTTTGTATGTACAATATGCTGTCTTGGCACAGAGTTGATGATGTTTAAAAGAACGAGTGAATCCATGCTGAAACTTGCTCTAAATCATGGTGGTCACCGATAATGCAAGAAAGACAAAGAGGGAGTCGAGAACCAAGGGCTGTTGTTGCCTTTGCTACATTATGGAGTTGAATAACGAGTGAAGTGTCTCCATCGGTTCGACGCCCCCATTTGATTTCCTCCTCTTGCTGGCACTGAGAGTTCAAAGTGGAGTAAAAGCACACAGAGAAAGAGGTTCTATTGTTAGGACAGTCCACTCCCAAAGCTCACTTCCTTCGGCAATTCCTCACCTCTCAGGAGTGTGCATCATTGAGCCCAGAGGGGGGAAAAAAAGTGTCTTCCCAGAGTTAATCAACTTTCTCTTCTGCTCCATCCCCTTTAATAGCAGCGATTTATTGAACTGAACATAGAATAAACTATATATTTATATATTTTTGTTGCTATACACGTGACTTGCCCTTGATCAGCCTACAGAACATTTTACTCATAGCTATATTCAACAACACTGTATTAATAATGATCGTAATGGCACTAATTAAAACTTTTAATGACAGTAATCATATTAATTATATTCTAATAATAAATGCAATTTTAAGATAAGCAATGTCCATTGATAACAGGTATTTACACTTTGTAAACATGGCAAAGTTAGGGTATCGATATATATATATTGTTGATAATTACACAGTAATTGCTCAGTTGTCTCTTACCCTCATGGTTAGCTGTGTGTGTCCTGTAAATCCACATTACAGCGTTAATACATATGCACACATACAGACAGAATTACACCTCAGTGCTAAAGGCACATTGGAGTTTCAGTTGAACATCTGCGTGAGTCCGACCTGTTCTGGAGCAACAAAGAAGGGGGGCGGGCGGAGTAAAGAAACCACCAAGCACATTTTATTAAAGTAGTTTGGCCACAGTATGAATTAAAGCATTACGTTTCTTATTAAATCAGAGTGATCCTAATTATGCTCAGTGATTTTCAGCAATAGCAACTGAAGGCGTTTACGGTCTGTAATTAACTCCCTGCCTATGGTGTGGTCTGCCAATAACATGCAGAATGCAAAGTTCTGCTTGCACACGCGGGAGTCACTGAAGATGATACTTATGTGCAATTATGGATAATTTTCTTATGTAGATAAGCACCTTCAGGATCCTCACATGCAATTTGAATATTAAACAAGTTTCCAGCCATGACTATACACATGGGCACCAGCAAAAATCAATGAATGAGAGAAATCTGAAATTGTAGAAGATATGGAAATTTGGTACTTGAATTGATTCTTGACTAATTATCAGTCATATTTTCTGCTGGTTGTTAATTACGTTAACAACCAGCTAGTCACTAGTTGCTAGTGACTAGTCACTAGTCACTAGCAACTAGTGACTAATTGCTAGCATTAGTCACTAGTGGTAGCAAAGCGCTTTCAAGTTTTGTAAAATGTAGATCTGATTAGGACCTCACAATAGAGTTGACCATGTTACTGTTGCAAGTCAGTTAGCTTTTTAAGTTTGTTGTGTAACTACTGGCCAAACTACATGTACATAATGGCCCGCTTAGATAGTAAATGGGTTACAAAAGCTGCCCATATACAATCATTAGCTGGTTACAAAATTGTCACAAGTTAATTGCTGGTTATAGGTTCGATAGCTCTGATTAAAAGTAGAATCTGTACAGGTCCTGGATCTATCTAATTTCAACCAATATTTTTAGCCACAAATTTTCTAAATTGAACTTTACATTTTGTAAGCCTTCTAGCTCTTTGAATCTTTTTTCCAAGCTAATTTTAGGTAAACATTTGATAGCCAATAAATTATGCTTCATAAAGTCTAACGTAGCAAAGAAACAGACTGTTACTATTATATTTTTTTAACACGTGGCAGCCATATTGAATATTAAATTTTTCTGGGTGAGAAGTGTAACTACTTTCAAGCTAACAAATCTGACTTAATTGGCTGTTCCAGTAGATTTTTTTTTTTTCAATATACATTTTTAATATTTCCACTTTGGAGTACAAACAGAACTTTTTAAGTACTACGTGTTTCACTGAAAGCAATGCTACCACTAGCTTTACCAACTTCTATCACAACATGTCCTGTTGCTGACAGTTGGTTAACTGCAGTAATAGAAGACTAAGCATATTATTAGTTTCTAAAACTATCTCCACAACACTTCAATTTGGTTTCTTTTTGACAGTGACATTCCTTTAACTTAGCATGAACATGGTTAGCTAGCGCCAAGGGCTAGCTAGCCCCCCCCGCCACAGACATCAGCTAGCTTCAAACTCCAGAACAGCTCTGCCTCACAGTAATGTCAACTAAAACTCAAATCTGCTGCTACCACAGGCCTCCAGCTTGGCTTTGTTCCAGAAGCACAGTATGCAACACACTCACAAATCGGCTACAATTAAGCTGCTGCCTCCGCCACCACACTGACTCACGCTGTTTCCTAGTCTTGGGGAAATAAATGGCTAACAGTGAATCTGGGCTCAAGCAGCGAGAGATTTTTTTCTTCCTTCTCCCCGTATCGATCAGAGAATATTAGCAACACTCCTGCGAGGATAAACGTAGCCTCGTATTATTAGGGTCTTACGGTGGGTTTAGGAAATCCCCTGAGGACAGAGGGACAGTTGCTAAAAACTGAGGTACTCCGATTTTATCTGGCCATGTGGGAAGAAAGGCTTAAGATAGTTTGATTGCTGTGTTTTGTCAGTGCTGAGATAATGTTACAACACAACCAGGAACTGTGATTTGTACGATGCTGATGTGATAGATACATTATATAGAACAAATAAATAAATAAAATGGAAATCACAACCACAAAAACTGTGTTTGCTATGGACCTATTTCAAGGCAAGGTGTGGCTGGTTGACACCTCAACTTGTAGGACTCAGAGAGAAGAAAGTCAGCACGAATGAAAGAGTAGTCGTGGTTGCTACTGCGGATAAAAATCCAACAAAAGCCTCTTTAAATCCTAGCGTCCCCCACGGGCAACGTGTGATCCAGAGACTTTGCCACCCCCCTCGCATGTAGGACTGAGGATAGTGAGGATGGGGTCAAGAGTCCGTCACAGTGGCATAACAGTAGTAGAGCAGTTCTTTGTGCTTCGTTTGACGAGGACCTGCGACAGGCACCGCTCGGATGTCATCACGTTTTAGCGGTATCGGACGCAGAAAGGAACGCAAAAAAAAAGCAAAACAGAGAAGGCGGCTCCGCAACTCGCGTTGCTGCGGACGCATTCCACACGACGGCCCTCGTCGTTTTCAATGCCGGGGCACCTCGTTTGTACAAGGAGGTTGTTAAGATTCACCTGCTGAAGTCCACAAAGCAAAACACTGGTTGGTATTTCCAAGGATATCTGTATCATTGTCTCTAAAAGGACAGAATTGTACAAACGTGTGATTCGTCGGAATAACTGCATTGTAAAACCCTAACAATTACTTTTTCCACCCCCTCCCCCAATCACACAGAAGAAAAAGATTTAAAGGCTACAAAATACGTGTTTCTTCTCCAAAATGAGACTCCGCTAAATTGTTCAGAGGAGGCCATCAGAAAGCATGCAGTGTTCCATATCGACAAAGTGTGTCAGTCTCGCGGGTGTGTATTGCAACGTGAGGGAGATTCAGGAAGTCAAAAAAAAAAAAAATTCTCCAACAATACTCTGCAAATTTCATACATTTCTATATACATCTCCCTCTCTCTGTCTTTCTCTCTATATATATTTATGTATATATTCAAAGTGTAAACTGTGTTCAAAGGAAACCTCCACACATAGCTGGTTAGGCACATGTAGTTGGTTCTAAACAGGAGATAGAGGGAGGAAAAGGGGAACAGCAGTACAAGTTGTAAGAACCACACACAGATATTTAAGTAGGCCTAAGGAAGGATCGTCCTTGGCAGCCACCATTCTTGCCAGAGATACCCTGTGAACCTGACTCACAATTTCAAGATAATACGAGCCGTTTGAAAGTCTTCTTCACATGGACTCAGTCTGGATATGCTGCACAGCTATGATCTATCGCAACAATACTGCAGTGTTTCACATTTGATATATGATCTTTGTACATGTACTGTACTCGATAATCTCTACTAATCTAGAAATGTAGATTATATTATAAAATATACATTTTCCAATAAAATATCCCATATTTCCAACCAAAATAAAGGAAAAGAAAGAACACTTCATGCTTACAAATTCTGACATTTTGTCATCTCTCTTTTCCATACATTTTGACTCTTTAGTATTAACTGGGATTCACACAGACTTTCATATTCAGTTATTCAAGTGCATTCACATATGAGCCAACAGTCGTAGAAAACACCAACACAAGAAGGACGCGTCTTTGATAAGAATTCTTCAAAAAAAAGTTAACTTTGTAAAATAATTTAGACCTGTTTCAGGAAGTAAATTAATGAAAACAAAAAAACATACAGAGCCTTGCAAAACCATTCATGCTTCTCTAACTTTTCCACATTTTGTCATGTCACAACCACAAACCTCAGCGAATTTCTGCACTTTGGGCTTTTATGCAACAGTTTTCACATTTATTAAGTTTTCACATAATAAATGAAAAAAGCAGAACATTAATCCGAGACGCAGCCAAGAGGCTCATGGCAGGTTTAGGGGATACAGACCAGCAACTGAGTTGGGAGAAACCGACACCAAAAATAGAAGATTCAACTTTTATAGAAGCATTTGAAATAAAAACAAGAAGTCCTGTTTGCTGTTTGACACAGCCCGCATGTTCAATTCAGACCAGATGATAACAAAATTGAACATTTTCCCTACAAACAAAACACCCTGTGATGGAAAACACTTCACTCTAGCATGATGCAGAGGGATGCTGGTTTGATGTCCATCACATAAACATGCTCTGAAGTTTATGGTTGTAACTTGAACAGAAGGTGCAGAAGTTCACCAGATGTGAATGTTTGCAAGGCACTGTAGCTCCACACGTATCACATATTTCACATTCCCAGCATAGTTATAAAATACCGCTTTTTTTTTGGACATAATCCCAATCTGATTCGACTTGGTGATTCTTTGGAAGGATATTTTAAGGTCAGTTAGGCCTCCTTTTATCTGCCAGCAAAACAAAATCATTCCTCGTTTCGTCAACGCCGTCAGGGAAACAAAATAAAGTTTAGTGATAAGATCCTGCCGAAAATTCAAGCTGCTGCTCTTCTTTTATTTAAAAACCCATATTTAGTTACGAATAAACACGATAGTAAAGTCTGTCCAAGCAATATTCAAAAGAAAGAAAGGGTTTCAGAGGGAAAGATAGCAGTTCTGACCACTTCAATGGCTGTTTCATTAAGGGGTTGGATGGAGTGTTTACTTGTTCCTGAATAAGATATATCGAAACCGTAAAGACCACTGCTGTTGAAGCGGGGTTCTCTTTTGACCACTTGGCGGTGCTCTACTCTCACAGTGTACAAAAAAAAGAAGGGGGAGCATCTTCAAGTAAGTCCAGAAAAGCCACTGAAATAATTCCATGTAAAAACTCTCCCAAACCCTCCTCTTCTGAGTACTTGAGACTTCAGAGACTACACAAGGAGTTTGATTTTTTTTCTTTTCTTCATGGTTTTTTTTTTGTCTGTGATGCTACACTGAAGAAGCTCCTTTTGGCAAACAACTACCAGAGAGCCTCGCCGTCCGATGCTGACGGACAGGTGGTTCGAAAGAATCAACAGAGTGAGATTTAAAATTGGTCTATATTCTGTGACTTGGTGCTTGTGTGGACAGACGGGAAGAGGGACTAAGGATTCTGTGTCTGACATTTCCTCCGGGATGCTCTCGGAGCCAACTGAGGATGCTCAAGAAATCAATAGATCTCGACTCGGCTGAGCTGTTATCGGCGAAAGCCCGTAAGTGGGAGTCGGTTTCGCTCCGAACAGAGTTGGGGGATGAGGAGGGGAGAATTTCCTCAGAGGTCTACTGCCTGTTAAGCCCTTTTTTGTGCCAAGTGAACACGCACAGGCATGCTACTGCGTGAACCTCTACTGCCTAGTTTTATAAAAGATTTCTGACATGGTTTCAGCCAGTGATTATATATATTTTTATATGTATATATAGATATAAAAAAAGAAATTCTGACTAAGAAGGAAGTAAAAACGTCTTCGGCTAGATACCTCTCAGGCTCTAGGCCTTTGCCTCGGAAAAGTGGTTTGAATTTCAAGACACTAAAATGGCTGTCATTGCTTGTCAGGTAATAATGTAGGATGACAGAAGTTGATGGAAAGTGATAAAATTGGCGATGGGTCGTAGCGTATAAACAGCAATGACTCGCAGAAGATCGGGTGAGGGGGAAGCGAGTGCCGTCGCGGGTTCAGAGTCGAGTCTGGGCTTCGGGGATGTAGATCTCGATACTGTCGGCGCTCTCGGTGGCCGAGTTCTGCCTGAAGGAGGCGGTACGCTTGGTCTGCAGCAGCCTCCTTCGCGCCTCTGTCCTCTGACGGTCTCCGAGGTCCAGGGACTTCTCCCTGATGGGGAGGGTATGCCCTCCAACGCGGGGCACCACCAGCCCCGCCGGGCCGCCTCCGGCACTCCCGGAGACCCCGTCTCCCACGCTATCGGCCCGGAGGCTGCCGCTCACCCCGCCCGCCGGCTTCTTTGGTAGGGGCGGAGGAAGTTTCTTATCCTCCTGACCCGTTGAGGATGAGACATTGACATGAGATGCGGGAAAAGGACAGTGGATTTGTCATGTTAGGTGGTGGAAAAGAAGGGGGGTTTGTGACGGAAAACCCATGCAATAAGAGACAAAACTCACAACAGAGGAAAAAATAAATAAAAAGTAATCAAACGCATTATGAGAAAGGAAAAACGCCCCAAAAAGGTATCGCAGCATGCATCAGTGTTGAGTTGTATGAAAGGAAATGGAAGGAGAAATACAGGGGAACAGTGGAAAAAAAAGAAGAAAAGAGAGTTAGTTTTGGAGAGGATTGATAGAAAATAATGCTAAAAGCTGTCTTTTTCTTGACAGAGTGCAAGAAAAGTAAAAAAGATAAAAACTTAAATATACATAAATTAAAATTAAATGCAAAATAAAACCCTATCAATTTGAACTTCCGCTGCCTCGAGGGCAAATCTGCTCCGCTCCTCTTGGTCTGTTCTGAGCGTTCGCGGCCCGCAAACGTTTGGAGGCCACAGCCATCTGCTCTACCCGGCGGCACAGAGCCATCTTAGCTCTGGGAGAATGCTGAAGGGAAACCAGGGTAGGCCGGACCCTCCGGTCCCTCACCTTCTTTTCAGGTGGGAGCCTCCACCCAGAGTCCTTGAGCTTCTGGAGGTCCTGAAACCTAACCCTTACGTCCTCTATGTTCAGCTGGAGCAGGTCCCAGAAGGACGCCAGATCCTGCGACGTGGGCTGGGGGTAGGCGGACGGGTCCTGGGCCGGCAAGAAGACAGGATGGGACAGTTGATGACGGGAAAAGTGAAACCTTTTGTTTATACCCTTTGTAATGTGACCAAATAAGTAAAGGTTAAGCCAAAAACTTCAATGAATTTGATTGGGATTTCATGGTAAGTACCATGAAATGGACGGTAAAAGATAGAAAGTTGACAATGTTTGGCTAAACAATCTGAAAATTATGTGCTTTTGTATGCTGCCTTCCTGTGTCGATTCTTTGGTGTGGCTCCACGAATTACCGCAATCACAGCTGCAAGTTTTACAACTCTGTCTCTCAGAAATGAGATTCTACAGACCGATTTTCTTTTTGCCAATTATTTGTAAAATGGTTCAAACCCAACCAGATTGGATTAAGAGTATCTATGCACATCAAGTTTATCTTAGATTTCAATTTGAACATTGATTGGACCATTTTGACACAAGAATATGCACAGGTAACCACTAACAGGGTTTCTCTCAGGATTTCCCTGTAGTTAGCACCATTCATCTTCTCTCACTACTGGCTGACTTCTGTGTCCTTCTGACTTAAAGCATCTTCACAGCATGATTTAGCCACTGATGTGAGGATATTGTTTTAGGACAATTCTAGACAATAGTCAAAAATGTTAAACTCCTTCCAAACTGCAAACTGGACATCAGATTTATGAGGTGTTCTAGTGGGACCCCCAGAAAATTGTAATAGGAGTGCCCAAACCAGGCTTGACAAAAAACTGAGGTGGCACAACTTATTTTTTAAATTGAATTTTATGTATTTATTGGGTTTTACTTTCATGTCTTGATCGAAGAAGATTAATTGAACATGATTCTCAGGGTGCCAGTGGGTGGGCCAACATTTTTCAATGGGGCAATGGCCCCCCACAACCCTCCTCTGGGGGGCACCAATGGTTTGCTCAATAAATAGCTGCCCTGTCAAGAGATTCTATATTGCTTTCCTCCAATTTCACAACAGCTACTGTTGTGAAATTGTATCCCTCAAGACATTGAAGTTTGCGTTATAAAGTAACGGAGCATAAAAAAGTTTTAACAGTTGTGAATGCTTACTTTCCTGATACAGAAAAGTGCGAGGAAAGCTGCAGCCAAACATATCCAACATGCATAATAACACGCTTATATGGTAATGTGTGTTGATGTGACTTTTCAAGCACACTTACAATACTTTGCTGACAGAGGCGGAAGAACTGCTGGACCTTTTGAGACATGAGCATCTGGGCACTGCCAACTGCGCTTCGAATTAGCTCAAGAGCTAAGAGAGAGAGAGAGAGAGAAAGTGGAAATGTAGTTCGACAAAAACAGCAACAACAAAATGAGAAATAGTTTTTGAACTCACCATCCTCTGGAAGCTCATTCTCCTCCGCCTCCCTCTCCATGTTCTGGCACCAGCCCTCCATCCTCTCCACCTCCGTCTGCAGCAGGCGCAGGAAGAACTCTCCGTCCCTCATGCAGGGCGAGGCCCGGCCCGAGTCGGGAAGACTGCGCGGGCCTTCCAGGGACGGTGTAGCCGTCCAGGCGCGCTCCGCTGTAATGGGCAAAGGGGAGTGGGAGCGCGGCGGCAGGTGTGGGTGCTGATGGGGCCTTGTGTCTACTTGGCAAGCTTCGGTGGTGTAGTTGCCCTGAATGAGGTCCTGTGTGAGCAGAAGGGGTGCATTACTTTTAGAAATGACACTCTGAGTTCAAAAACATAACCCCGTACCTCCCGGAAGGCCTACAACTCCAAATCGAGAGCATTAAAAATACATAGACGACGTTTCTAGAATGACAAAGCGATGAACAGATGCTAACACGGTTGGTAATTTGGATTAGCAACTGTGTTGTACAATAAAATCTGCCAATCTACACCCACTGTGTGCAGCTGAGGAGCCAAAGATTAGATTTATGGAAAACAATTTCACAATTTTCAAAGAGGGAATCTAGGTTACATTACAGCTTAAAATGTAGGGCTCATCCTAAAAATATTCTTGCTTTTAGAATGAATGCAAAAAAAAAAAAAGACAAAAAGAACAATTAGTGGGAAATTTATATAGAAAAAGATGTTACAGGTTGACTATTTTCTGAACATGTACTTTATAAAAAATTACTAAATGTCTTGTTTCTTCAGAATGGAAATTTTGAAGTGGACAGAAAGAAATTAATAATTAGAATTTGTGCATTTTGTAGCTATTTTCCTAGTAAAATAGTGAATAAATGTGTGTTTTCTGCACTTTATCACCATTACTAACCAAATATTATACAAAAATATCTCAGAAAGATGATTTACAATCTATAATTTCTGACATCTGAATGTAAAACCACAGATGCATAATATAAAAAAAAAACAAACAGTGGACAATTGGCTGTTTAATGTGGTTTTTTTCAGCGATGCTCAATTAGCTGCTGCTAATTTTGAATAGATTAAATTTAAATTGAGGAAATGTTCCATGGCTATTCCAAAAGAAAAAGAGTTTTAAGCAAAAAGCTTCTGTATGTTTCAGTGTCTGCCTTTTTACAGACATTTTAAAGATGCCTAAGCTTTATCATCCAGCTTTACGTCCTTTTTTTCCTGCTCCTTGTACTTTAGGTTTCCATAGATGTGAAGAGCTTTCGGCGAACAGTAAAGCAAACAAACTGCGTGAGAAGAAAATGCAACGCAGGAAGTAGTGGGACTTCAATGTACAAAATGAACAATGCTTTGGAAAGTTGTTCTTACACCTTAAATGTTTTCACATTTGGTCTAATTACAGCTGTAAATGTGTTTGATCTGGATTTTTAGAAATGCATAAATTTTAAAACCAAGGAAAAATAATTCTGTTTTTTTTTAAAGTTTAGCAAAGAACATAAAAAAATAATCTGAATGTAATTGAAAAGTTTTATTATTTCAATAATACTTATTTAAATTCACATGATATAGATGATTAACAGACTTTTCAAGCCTTTATTTTTGTTAATAATGCAGATTTTCCACATTCAGTTAATAAATATCCAACATTTAAGATTAAGATGTTAAATTACACCAATAAACACATTTATAATGCAGAAATGGAAGCTTAATGAAAAGTTTGCAGGTTTTCTTCCACAACTGACCATCTGTCTTCCCACTCTGACCAGATTCACCTTTCCCAATGCAAGATGCTTTAAGTTCAATACAGCATGAAATGGTGTTTTTGTGGTATTTTTATTTTCATATGAGTATTTTGCATGAAGGAAAAACTTCAATCATGATTTTATATGGTTTTATTTCTACATTATTGTTCTTCCTTTTACTCATCCATAAACTCCAGATTTGAGAAGTACATGGTGTTCGGTTGTCATGTCAACAGATTCTCCTACCGTCTCTGGTTAATACCAGCCAGATTAACTGCATGTCTTAGTTGGTTTTCAGTTGTTCAGTTTCTTATTTTTTGGATGATTGGTGGAACGGTGTGTCTTCAGATGTTCATACACTGGAATGATGTTTAATAACTTACTTCCTTAAACTTTCTCCTGCCCTCTGTCGTCCTAATAACATTCACTGGAGTTTGAGGAAATGAGAAAGTTCATATCTGTGTGTAACTTCAATATTCTACATAATAGGATCAGGGCCACTGAATAAATATTCATACTTTAATCAAAAAATTCTTTTTTTTTTTTTACAGAATCTTTTTCCTCAGAATTCTGACATTTTCCTCCTCAGATTTAACTTTTTTCTCATAATTTTGACTTTAATATCACAGTTCTTACTTTTATTCCTCAGAATTCGGAATTTAATCTCAGAATCTTGACTTATTTTCTCAGAATTCCCACTTTAACTTCAGAATCCTGACATGGTATCTCAGAAGATTAAAGTCAGAATTAATTTCCTCCCCCCACCACCAGTTTCCCTAATCCTCGTTTGTAGTATTCTTTAGCAAGAACCATTCAAAGTAAAGTCTGTGTCTTTCACGAGGAAGACTTCTGGCAGTGACCCACCTCTCTGTAAGCCCACTGGCCCTGTGTGTGGACCGTGCGGTGGCACTCTGTGTACTGCGACGCCGACTCTGGCTCTGACGAGTGCCTCTGGAAGGAGCAGCCGAACTGCAGACTCTTGTCCTGTGTTGGCACGGCAACGCTAAGCCCCAGGAAGCCCTCGGGGTCCAGGTCGGCCTGCACGCTCGCCGTCACGCTGTTGGAGCGTTTGAATCGAGCCCGCCTTGCAAAAAGACACAAGGAGTCACAGCGGGCTCAGAGCCATCTGATCAAACTGAATGGCCTGCAGAAGGCTTTCTCAATTTTCTTATGTTTTTTTTTTTTTCCCTTTCGACCTTCTTATCGTTTCACATTCTGAACCGAGCAGGGCTGTGTTGTCACGGCAATCGCCGCCACTCGCCTGGTTCTGATGAGTCCTGCTAAATCCCCTGACATATGACGCATCGGTGCGTGCAAATGTCATGCCAGTGTGCTCACTGATGAGTGTTTACACTGTTGCAACTTTAAACCCAACCTTCCCCTCATCTGTCTCCTCAGTCTGTTCGGGTCTGCAGCGTGACTCAGATCCGCAGCGCCGGATGTCCTGATGTCATCTTCGGCGATTGCGTTCAAACGCGAGAATGGCTATAATTAGGAAAAGCGCCAAGTCGTGTGTGAAAGCCATGTTGTGATTGCAGTAGACGGGGTTACAAACATGGTTAAAAAAAAAAAAAAAAAAGAAGAGACATTCTTGGAACAAAGTGTTTCCGAGTTCAAGCTGTGCTGCTTGATGAAATCTTAAATGAATTAATTGGACATAGACGAGAAATCAGCCGTACACATGGCGACGCTGTCGGGCGCGCAGGAAGACGGGGGCTTTTTCTGAATATAAATCAGAATTATTCACATAAATTACAGCGCAAAGACCAGCCGCTCCTGATCAAGCCGCATATTTTGGAACAAAGATAAATTAGCGGGTAAACAAACACCCCTCGAACCCCCACTCTGAGTTTGCGAGAGGCATCCGTGATGACAGAAACTTAAATGTCACCAAAACAAGTCAAGCTGGGAGAGAAAGTTCTGCAGATGAATAATATTTTTTTTTGCTGCTTTGTTTCTGTTTTTTTTTTTTTTTACCTTTTCTCGTCTTCCACTTGGACTCCTATGGAGTGAACCTCGGTGAGAGCTTTTCCCTCCGTATCAGAATCGGACAGAGTCTCCGAGCTGTCCACCTGGAACAGCAAACGAAAAGTACAGAACATGAGCAGCTAGAAGTAAAGGAAAAGTTCAATCATTTTTTTAGGAAGGAGAGAATTTTATCACAGAAAAAAATGTAAAAAACAACAAAAAAAAAACAAGAAGCTACAACTGCTATGGATTAATCTATGGAAATAGATTTACATCGACTGTATGAGGAACTTGCTGGCTTGTGTTTCGAATGCGTTTGTTATCAGAGTACAAATGTGTGATCCACCAGACAAAGAAACGGAAGTTTTGGCTCGAATATTTTCCGTCTTCATTCCAGACTCGGCCGGGATTCCTTGGAGGTGTGTTTTAGAAGAGATTCTGCAGCTTTGATTTTGACAATGCAGTATGTACAAAACAATCACGCTTCCACCTACACTTTTTTCGGTCTACACTTTCTGTTCTTGCCATTGACAAGAATTGTTTGTCTATTTCTGTAATAATTTTGTCTTCTATTTTTCTTCTTTTGATTTTTTTTTCATTTTGTTTTGCTTTTTCAGCAATGTGTTTGTTTTTTTTATTATTGTGCAAAGAGAAGTTAAAAATGACCGAAATACATTAAAAAATAAGATACAATATTTGGAAATCTGCCACACACACAAAGTCTATCCGATTATCCAAGCATTCAACTCCACAAATAGTAATTTATACATTTAGGTTGACTACTAGTGGTATAGTAGTTCAGATTTAATGTTAGCATATTAGCATAAAAGCTATATCATAAGAACATAGTAAAATAAACAATGTGGAACTACAGTTTACTTCTCTTTTTTACATATTTGCTAAAACCATCATTATGTCCTGACAGTAGAATATGGGAAAGATAATTTGTGTAAAAAATAAACAAGATCCTCTTCCTTCTCGCTATGGACCTGCAGTTATTTACACAAATACACAGCTCCGTCAGAAACAACCAATCAGAGCCAGGAGGAGGGTCTTAGCTTCGTCAATCAGCTCACATCCTTCTGGTACGCTAAAGCTGGTTCAACACAACTTAGCCTGCAACGAAAACTAAGGCTAACAAGCATGGCCAGTGATCACGGCGGATAAATGGTTTTTCTGAGATGGTGAGTTGCTTTTTCCACCATTAGCACCTTGAGCAGCGTACATGAGCCTGATTGACAGCGCTAAGACCCTCTGATTGGTTGTTTTTGGTGGAGGGGGGAATTTCATGGAGGAGACATGCTGACACTTTTAACAAATATGTAAATAAAACATTTTTAAAAAATAGAAGTCGCATTCCCCAACTTTAAGGGATGAAAATAAACTACAAATTGAATCACCATTTGAAAATTGCATTTTTTTTAACTGAGGTTTTCTTTGATAAGTTTGTTAAGTGTGACCAAAAACATAACAACAAATTAAAAAAAAGTCCTATGAAGTGAAAGATATTTTTCACAGCACTGTATGTTTCACATTTCCTCATCCCCACCTGCACGGCGATGGACGGCCTCCACTTCCTGGCCGCGCGCCCGTCGTCCTGCCCGCCCATCTTACTCACTATCATGTTGTTCTGAGGAAGTGAGGACGACTTCCCCAGGCTGCCGCTCCCGACCCGGCCGTCCCGGTCCCTCGCCGGCCGTGGCGGCCCCTCCAGCAGGCTGTCGGCTGAGCAGCTGTGCTTTGCCCTGACTCCCACTCCGGGCCCCCCTCCGTAGGGCACGAGCTCCCTGGAACCCCTGACCCCGTCCAGGCTCTCCGCCGAGTTGCTGTGCTGGCGGGAGCGTCCGGGCCCAGCGGACGTGTAGTAGCCCCCCCTGCAGGCGCGACCCGACGGCCCCTCGGAGCCACCGAGGTCTATGGAGTTGCTGTGCTGCTTGGGGCGCCCGGTGCCCGGAGCCATCTGTCCGCCGCTCTGGAAGTAGGCGTCCTGGGTGGACTCGGTGCTGCTCTGGGCACGCACCGAGAGAGAAGACTTGGACATGCGAGGTGGGAGCGGTGGGGGAGCACCTTTACGATAAGGAAAGACTGAAGTGTAAGAAGAGCGAGGGAAAAGAAGACAGAGGTGTTTGAGGTTAAAGTAAAGGATGTGAAAAGGGAGAAGAGCGGGCGGATACTTACAGAAGGGATAGACTAGAGGGGAGAAGAGGAATGTTAAAGCAGGGAAAAAAGGAGGAATTTTGACAAAAGAGATGAGAGAACACGGAGAGCATTAAAAAAAAGACAATGCTGGAGTCTATTTCATTCAACAGCTTGGGTAGTATTCCTTTTCATGAAAAAACCTTTTTTTTTAAGCAAAAGGCAGGGAGCAAAGCGGTGGATATGTCAGATATAGTAAAGGGTGACAACAGAAAACCTCTTCCCCTGGGCGAATTTCTCTTCTAAAAGTTAAAGCAATTGCCTGAAACGGATACCAAAAGCAATCCATACCGCTTCCCTTTCTTCATCACCCTTCACATCTGTGTGAGCAGCTTGTTTATTTCCACAGTATAAAAGATACTAGCTTGAAGCGCAGACCTCCCCTGGGTGCGCGTGCGTGTCTGCGCCGTGGAGGTGTACGTGCAGCGCGTGAGCGTTTTGCGGTTGATGCGGACGATACTCCGCGGCGCTTTTAATAAATCTCGTGGGACTTCCTGGAAGCTGGGAAATTTGAATCCTGCGAGGGTCTAAACCGTCTCCGACGAACAAACAAACATTAGCGAAGCACGCGGCTGACAAAAATCAGCAATTACCTGAGTAACGTATGCGCAAACAGGGGCTTCAACTCCCCCTCTCCGTTCTGTCACATCACAGCCAGGAACTTCAACGCATTTCGTTGAGATTTGAGAACACAATGCAGCGCCAAACTGAAGTGGAAGGGAAATATTAATAATTCAAAAATGTTATGAATAAAAGTCGAAAAAAAAGGCAGGCACTTACAGGTACATGTTTTTGGGAAGGTACATTTAGAACTGAAACTCTTCAGCGCACATAGCTCAAGCTAAAGCTGCTGTGAACACTGACCCTGCTACATAATTTTAACTTTATTGAGGTCTGAACTTTATTTTTAAGCAAAAATATTCAGTTGTACATAACTAGTAGTTTTCCTGTCCACAGATTCACATTAATTAAGGACATCAGAAGTTCCTCCAGTTACCATGGAGCTCCTGCTGCTCTCCCTGTCACTTCAGTAGGAAGACCACATCTTGGTAGGTTTGCTGTTGTGATGATATTTTACTCTTTCCATTTTCAGGTAACACACTGAATAGAGCTTGGTGAGAAAATCAAGTCTTAAATTTAAACTTTCATTTGCTCTGTCTGCATAGGGGAATCAAAGAATCAAGGGCTGATAAAATGATTCTATTTCGGTAAAAAGGAAAACAGAGGAAAAATGTACATTATTTTTTCTTCACTTTACAATTATGCACTACTTTTTGTTGCCCCTGTGACATAAAGTAAACTTGAAGTCGGTGGTGGTTTAGTCGTAAAATGTAATAATTCAGTTTCTATGCGTCACAAATCACAAACTTCCAGAAAACCCCCAAAACAGCCGACTTCCTTTAAATCGAGGCTAAAAACCCAGCCGGCGTGTTTAGAGCTGCCTTTGATTAATAATAGCTTGAACACCGATTAACATATCTGATGTGTCTTTGCTTGATTTTGATGATGGCATTTGACAAAATGTAATGTTTATGGCTTGTTTCATAATGGGCGACTTTTCATGATGCAAAAGCACTTCCAACTGCTGCATAGGTGGACTTTTGTGTCGAGTGAAAGGTTTGAAGATAAGATGTCGTCTTCTTTTCTTGTCGAAGGAAGACAAGAAAGAGATAGAGACTGAAGCAACAGCAATGGTAATAATAGCGAGCAACCTGCAGTCACACAAGGGAGCGTGATGGGTGAGATGAGAGCAGAGAGGTGTGGGAGAGAAGAAAGAGCATGAGCAATAAGGCACATGCAAGTCTGTGCCTATAGCTTGCAAACGTACACACAGACACAGAGAGGGAGAGAAGGCGGAATTAGAGGCAGAGAGAACGGAGATGCCAGGAGGCTAAAAAATGAAAAAATGGATGCAGACGTGGCACACAAAACGCCCCTAAGTCCACTCACCGGCCCCGCCCTTGATGCTCCCCTGGGGGCCGGACATGGAGAAGACGGAGAGGCAGTCGTCGTCCTGGGAGCAGCCCGCCTGGATGGCGCGCACGTAGCTGTGGCTGCGGGTCCGGAACACGCCGGGGAGATCCAGGGCCTCGACGGCCTGCGACTCCACCTCGCCGAACATGGTTTCGCACACCGTCTCGAACTGATGGTTCAACGCGTCTCCCAGCTTATGTAAAAAAAATTATAATAATTGTGTGAGAAATGAACAAAAAGGGTTGGGTGTTCAGTTGATTTTTTTAAGAACAAAAATCAAAAATCTGCAGTTTGCATTTGCATCCCACCCATTCATTTTGACACA
>CAEFZY010053351.1:0-64749 GCA_903066815.1 Brachyrhaphis roseni | reverse complement strand
TATATATATATATATATATATATATATATATATATATAATATACCTCAAATGCCATTTTGTGATGACTGACAATAAATTGTTTATGTAGCTAAAGGGAAAATGTTGTCAGTCTTTAGAAAAAATTTTTAATTTCATTATTTTATTTTTTATTTTTATTTTTTTTTTAGCATAAAGAGTTTAAAGTCATGCCACAGGAACTCACTCGGTTATAAATCCTATGGCACAAAATATCCTTAATTTTCTTCATGTGCCATTCAGAAGTCTTTGGATCTTTGTTCTTCTACATTACCCAAGTACACTTTCACTTAGTCATTGATGGTCAGACAGCTTTGTGGTATAACAGATCTATAAAACTACATAGTCACACACAAATATACTGTGACAAGGAATTGTTAGCAGATGTCTTGGATCATAGTGTTCAGTGTACATAAGCAAATACTACAACTTCAGTCCCCTGTCAGTTTCTTTACACACAGAGGAAGACAGTTGTGATTTTCCTTGACAGAAACTGAACTTGCCTTATGTCTCCTCCAGTAAAGTAATGGAACTCCAATGTGGGAAAACTGTCTACAAAAATAAAAAATTACACCTTCTTTAAATGAATTAATAACTAGAGATTAATACAATTTTTCTAAAGCTGTTAAGAGTACAGCCTCGACAATAATGAGGTGAAAGCATCTCGAGTGTTTTAGTAAAGTGTTAAAATGTATCTATTGAACAACTACAAAACTAAGTCACAAAACCACATTCAAACATTTCAAATAAAATAGAACATAATGTCTGCATTCATAGCTGATTTTTTCTCTTTTCTTTTTGAGGAACACTCATAATGCCATGCTACAATATAAATGAATGACTTATGAAAAGACTGCAGTAGTTGAGTCCCATTCTCAACGGTTACTTTTTTAAATGAGTTATGGTTAAATATCAAGGTTCTTTTTGTTATAACGACATTTAAAAGACCTCTTTGTACACTGGTTAGCTCTTGAATTGAGTACCTAAAGAAAGTTCAGTATCCAAAGACACATTTTATGTTTAATGCAAAGGAGCTTATTAAAAACAGTCTTCTTAGAACAAAAAGAGGATGGTGCATAAAAATGTTTCCTAATCTATCACCTGAAAATCAACCTTTTATCCTCTATTCACATTTTAATATTTGCACAATCTTGAAAAGATCTAAGAGACAAAGAAGTAAAGAAAAATTATGGCATTCATCAAGGATCATGACCCAACTTTAAACCTGGATAGACATTGGGAATATCCTTGCCTCGTTCCCTAGAGATCATGTTTTTCTTTTAATTACATCTCTCTGATTCTACTCTGCATACTGTAAGGCTAAGCCTTAAACAGCTATAGGACTGGTGTGTCAGATAGGCCTTTCTATGCACCACTGATGTGACTTATCTTTAGGTGTGCCTTGTAGTGATAATCACAATCACTCTGCTTTTGCCAACACCCTACTATCAGCTGCAATTATACAATAACGTGAATGAATAGATGTGTGCCTCACCCATGCATTTTCTCTTCCTCTCCATCGTCCTGTGTTTCTTCCTCCATCTCTGACTTTATACACATATCCACATAAATTACACACAACAAGGCCTCCAGGCCCACAGGGACATAACGGACAATCAGCCTGACAATCACAGCTGAGCTCCAATTCATGGTGCAGTCGGACACACGATTTCAGACACATAGATGCTGCAACGCCAAGGGCTTATTCTCCCCCTCCCCACCCATCTTGGACACAGACGCCCACACAAAGGATTGCACATTTGCTCTCTCGGAGAAGCCCTACAGTCGAGGAATAAATAAAGAAGAATTGAATCTTACAGACACTGTGCTGGTGTAAAATTGCTACTTTAGCAGAGACAATAAAAATAGATATATCATGTTATCCTTTTTTATTATTGTTTTTTACTTCTAATTTTAATATGATTTTGTTTTACACTTAATAGATTGTGTGAATACATATTTTAAATAAGAATTTTAGGGGGAGTAGTAGTCGGGTCCAAAGAGATGACTTACATAATTTATCATCAATCCTATTTATCTTCCCTTTTGTTGGTGGAGTTGTTGCCTTTGTAGTTTGCTCCTTGTGTGATATCTATCTTTTTCATTTGTAGAATATTGCAAAAGATTTTACAACTCAAACTCATCCTTTACCAAACACCCACATGTCTTAAACTGTGTTACTTGTTTTTTCTTGACACTTTCTAATCTTTGCTCAAAGGCCTGCACTTCATCATAGTTTATCACATACTTCTTCTGTTTTTTAGTAGTTTGGGGGATTTTACGTGTGTTGTGCCATGTATTTTAGTAAGTGATGTTTTGGAGGCTTTCTTTCTGTGTTTTCTGCTCTGTCTCAGTTGTGATGTGATTTATTCTAGCATCTCAGACACCCAACAGCCTTTGGGCTACTGTCACAGGGTCTGCATGTTTGCGTGTGTGTGTGAGGGACATCTATCTGTCTCTTGTCTGACAAACTAAATTTGTCGCATTGGTGACAGACTTCACTGCCTTTTCTTCTAAAATGGCAAAAAAAATTGTGAAACACTTGACTTTTTCTTCCTTACGTATAATTTATATGTGGTTTGCAGATACTATGTATTTAAAAGTGATACATACTTATGTATACCATCATAGGTTTTTCAGTAGAACCAGAAAGGATAAAAAAAGAAACTAAAGTGGCTTGAGAAAGAATTGCCCTCTAAACGTTTTTATGTTTGTCATGTACAAAGTAGCAGATCATTGTAAAACAAAGGGAAAATGATGCACGATTGTAATTTTTTCACAAAAGATAAAAATCTGGAAAATAATGTTATGCTAGGGGAGTTGCTTTAGTAGACACATACCCTATTTAGAAAGTGCAATTTTGCCCATTCTTGCTTGAAAAGTGTCCAGTTGGATGGAGACTGCCGGGACTTTGAGTGTTTCTCTAGGCACAGAAATATGCTTTAATCTAAGAAGTCCATTCTAGCTCTGGCTGTTCTTTCAGGGTTGTTATCCTGCAGGATGGCGAATCTTCAGCCCATCTTCCAGTCTTTTGTAGCCTCTAGTAAGTTTTCCGCCAGGTTTAGCTCCATCCATTTCACAGTCAAGTGTTATTAGTTGTAACCTGATTTGTAGGGTTATGTAGGCATATAACATTACATTGTTCAGAATAGAAATGCAAATCATTCCTTTTAGAATTTTTTTTTTTTTAATTAAGAAATATATGCTTTTCCTTCAACTTAAATTGTGGGCTACATTTTGCTGGTTCATCACATAGTCACATTAAAATACATGGAAGATTGTGTCTATTTGCAAAAATGTGAAAAAGTCCAAGATGTATGAATAATGTTGCAAGGCACTGTATATAACTCAAAAGCTGATGCTATGTTAATATTTTTGCTATTTTCTCTATAGTTTGTTAATCAGTCAAAGCAGCAAAGGTTGAGAACAATTTATTACAATGTAGCAAATTTTGAGATTTAATATATCCATCCAATTATTTTCCTTTGGTAATTTCCACAATAAGATTTCATTAGGGAATATTTTTGAGTAATCCAAATTCAGAAGTTTACACACACACCATTACTATAATAAAATTACTATGAATTTGAAAAGTTTGGGATATGCCCGTATACTTGTTTGTTTTAAGGCACACTTTCATCACACTTTTTTCTTGTGCAATATCATGAATAAAAACCAGAGAACTGTGGACCTCCACAAGTAAAGTTTGTCCTTGAGTACAATTTCCAAATGATTGAAGGACTCTACATTTATCTGTTAAAATAATTGTGCAAGTATAACTACCACAGGAATGTCCAGCCATCATACTATTTAAGATCAAGTTCTATCTTGCAGAGGTGAACATAATTTGGTTGGAAATATTGTATCAGTCAATAATAAAACAAAAAGATCTTGTGAAGATGGTGGCTAAAAAAGAAGGTGCCATTACCTACCATATCCTGTGTTGATGTAGACAGAAAGGAGAGGAACACACAATTACTCCAAGAGCAACATAAAAGCAAAACAAAAGATGCCCTTTCAGATTAGATGGAAATGACATTTTGTGGAAACATTGAAGCAACCTCTCAAGACATCTTCCATGAGGTTAAAGCTTAGGCTAATATTATTATTCAAAAAAGACAATGTCTCTAAGAATCCTGCCAAAGTAGTTACTAAATGGTTTAGAGACAACAGTAAGTTTGTTTCGGAGTGAATACTAACCTCACATCTTAGTCACATAGAAAATCTGTGAGCAGAACTGATTTTATAAGCAAGACTGCCAACAAACTTGGGGGTAGTTAATAAATTGGGCTATTCATTCAGGTAGCCAGCCTCCCTTACCAATTTAACCAAGGAAGAGGCAATGCAGAATCTGCCTCATAGTTCTAGAGAATGTTTTATAGTGTTTTATTAAAATAACTGGAGAAGTTTTGAATCAAGAGCTATTTAAATCTTTGAACATCCTTATATGAGAAACTAGCCCATTCTCTACTGGACATGGAAGGTAGTGCTGGTCATAAAAACGCCCAACATCTGGATTTTGTCTTTAGTTGGAAATTATACAAATCTCCATTCAGTCCTAGTCAAGTGAGTCTGCACTCATGTTTTGTTATTTGTAGTTGGAAATTGTGTTGGAGAAAGAAAAGAAAGATGTCTGGCTGGATTCATATTTGTAGTGCTCAGAAACATGAGTCAACACTGCCCTAAAATCAGTCTCAAACATAAAAAAAAATCACTGTCTGAAAGGTCTGACAGTAGAGCTTTAAACATTTCAACAAGCACCAGTCTTCAACTCAATCTACAACTTTGCTTCAATTTATTGTATGACCTTTCTTTGCTATTAGACGGCCTTTTCCCACAGTCCAGTCAAAAATATTACAATGTTTGTCCTAAAGAAAGAAGAGTCTGAGATACATTTTCTCTATTCATGAGACTGTTTTGTTGTATTTAAAGGTACCGTGAGAATGTTTTTGAGCAAATTATAACAACTGATATCCAAAATTGTTGTTATAGAGTGTCACATACTGACCTTCCTTTTGCTTACATTCTTTATTGCTGTCTCACTCTCCCTCTGAAACTTTCAAGACCTTGTATGACAGTTTTATGACCTCAGTATTCATGAAAACTAATAGCATAGCTTTGTTTGTTTTGAGGATGGAAAAAATAAAATTTTTCAATTGTGGAATCTCCCACTGAGTAACTTTTCTGGAGTCTTTTGATGTCAATGCTGAAGGATTGGTTTTCCTTCATGTGAGATGGAAAGGTTGATGTTTAAGTCTTTACTTTAAGTTGCTTCACATTGATTTTATGCATCTATCTTACTTTCTCAGAATCAATCACTCCCCAGTTTTTAAATGTAACTGTTTCAAAAGGTTTCTGTGTGTGTGAGGTGAAAACATATGGCATTTATTGGGATGGTTGTGTGTATGGTTTAAAAAACCTCCCAAAACATGGAAGGACCAGTGAAGCTGTGGAGCACCTTAGAGGAGTGATAAAGGCTCCAAGGCACACAAACAAGCACACATTCTGCTTTTGGGGTTGGTTATTAATTATTCTTGCCCTTCATTTCAAGTGACAAGTACATTTCTATCATTTTTACCATGTTTTCTGAGTGTTCATTAATCATTCTGAAATGTATTCTAACAGTTCAAAGTACAGAAGCCACAAAACAAGCGTGATGGTAAATTACAGCTAACTTTTATTTTGTTATTTCTTAACTCCACCACTTTTTTGTTCAGAATACTCCAAGTCATTCTCACAAAATTGTTATATTCATCAGGCATGTAATTAAAGAGTCACAGTTCAACTGTATGTCACTGCTCCTTTTTGTTGCCAATTTCCTAAAAAACTTAATATTATACGGTCATAGCAATAGGATTATCAATTTATTTGTATTCAAGGAGTACCTTCAGATTCCATGAAGTAGAAAACGAGCAATATTTTTTTTCTCTTGACCCTGGCAAATCAAAACAACTGAAATACACAAACATTCAATGCGAAACCTAACATTTTAAAGGCTTGGATGTTATTAATTAAAATTCAAAGCATGGCTAAACATGACAAAACACCAAATCCCCTTTTTCAGTTGGGGATAAATAATAAATATGCATGAGGACGTATCAGGTTATAACATTACAACTTAAAATAGGTTTAGAGTAATCTGCATGAAAGCAAAAATTACATCGCTATTCATTTTATAACAAAAAAATTGTTTTTTTCTTTAAAAACCATTTAAATTCTCAACTTCCTTTAAAAAGAAATAAGCAAATATGGGAGGAATGCAGCCACAAATACGTGGAAAAATGCCATGTGCAACAGTTGACTTTATTCCTTCACACTCATGCCGAGTACAAATTTAATTAATTACATTGTTTTCTAAAACATTTTTTGATCAGTCTTTTGTAGTTTCTGTTCACTAAGCACATTTTTCTCTTTGTTATTGACTACTTTAAACACAGGTCAGCTATTTTTTCCACTTCATGTCAAAACACATGACTTTCATCAGGCAGGACTGTTTGCTCCAACTTGGACTGAAGCTAAGAGTCACCACTGTTTACTTAGTGTTACCACTAATATGTTTAATCTGTTCTCAGAGTGTAGTTCCTTCCTCAAACCCTCAAGCCAATGATTACAGTATTTCCCCTGCTTTGTACTCTTTCATGTACCACTGTGTAATCAACAGTACCTACAACTGAATAGGCTTCATGATTGTTCAGCTATTGCAATTTTTCTTTAATCAAAATTAGGACAGGATTACTGACATGTCTAGATAAGTTTCTTTTGCCTAATTTACTCTGAGAGACATTTCTTTTAGACTGGAAAATTTACTCCGTTTAGCAGTGCATGTAAATAGTGACGTGTTTAATAAATGATCTACCAGTGATAACAATTTAAAGAAGAAACATCCCCCTGAGTAAGTGAATTGTTTATGTAAGTGAATTTCATCACTAGATAAAAAAAAAAAATCCCTCAGCAAAATCTTGTTTTGCAGCATCCTCTCACTCAAAAAGGACATGTTCCTCAGAGAATACCAGAGCCACCTAATCTCCTTTATGCAATGTTCAGATGTTTAGGTTTCATCATCCACCTGTGTATTTCCTTGCGTGCTAGAACACACGCCTGTTAAGGTTTGGAAGTCTCAGAGAGAAAGCTACATGATTGCGTTGTAAAAGCCAGATGGATATAGTTTATTGGCCAGAAAAGCACCTCCAGCTGCTGTTGATAACTGGGTTTGTAAAAGACACAACTGTGCAGACTGCAGAGCATTGTAAAGTATTTTACCACATGCAAGGTTCTAACAGCTTGAATGCTTTTCTGGTATTTGTACAGTTTGATAAAATTGTCTTTAATTTGCTTCATTATTCTTTTTTAATGCAAATTATAGTTTTTGTGTCCTTGTTTCTACTTTTTAGTGTTACTTCCTCCATGCCTGTTTCACTTAGTGTTGAGGCTCCTTTTAAAGTAGCTAATTTGTAGAACTTTGATCTCGGTTGATTTTACATTTGCCCCTGTAAACACTAAACCAAAGCTCTCCATAATCCACTAGTTTTTGTGGCCAACTCTGAAAAGTTTCAGTGTCTTTGAATTTTACTTTGAGGCTAAAACAAAACACCCAAACCAACAGGGGAGATTTTTTTTTTCCATTTATCTTTCAAGAAGCTTATTCAAAGGGAACCTCCAAAAGATCAGAGAATATTTCTTTAGCCCTGTTAAATCACTCCCCACAGCGATTGTTTTCCAAGGAACAAAAAAAGAAAAAAATCTCTGGCTTGTTTATGTAGGAGTTCATCAGTGATTGCATGTCATGATAATTTACAAAGCTGAATAAGTGAGATCTGTGCATAGAAAGCCCAAATCCCGGTTCATTGTCCTGCCTTATTCTTAATCCCATCTCCTATTTAGTTTGTCAATAAAGCATAAATCACACTCTATATACTTCTTTAATCATACATTATACATCATACATTTATCATATTTTATATGATAAATGTATGATATGAGATGAGCTCCACTTCCATGATGTCATATCAAATGTTTTCCTTCTTTTCCAAAACATCTGTAAGATATATTAGATGTATTCTGATGGTCTCTCAGTCAGTTTATTGATTCGTCTAGTCACATGCTCGTGAAACCTGTGAACAAACTATTTTGTTCCCACACACCTCTACATGTCAATTTATTTATTTTTTTTTAGTGATTATTGAATTCACCGTTGAGAAACTGTGGAAATAGCTGCAAGAACTTGTAAACCCTACACCCAGTTTTCATAGATTAATGTTCTGACACCTACTTGGTGCAGTTGTTTCATGACGTATGACCGATTATGACCAATTACAATCTGTGATCAAACTAGTGGTTGTAATAGAAATTAATCAGTCAATTTCAACTAGAAATATGATCCAAGTGATTTGAGGATTAACATTATGTTCAAATGTTAACATTCATTTGAACATAACTAGATAGGATAATGGGCAAATTATGATATTACTTTCAATTTTTGTCTCTCAAACTGTTGTAAAACATGCCAAATGTACAAATTGAACATATTGGTCCGAAATACCAAATGGCAGGAAGCTGCCTCCTCATAACTTATTTTAAAAAAAGACAAAGTACATACATGAAACATTTTTGGGTTCCTTTTCCTAAGAAAAGAAAATCAAAACTACGTAAGTGCAAAATTTCAAAGGGTCAAATAGCCATTGCACACTTAATATCTTTTTAGCATTAACTATTCTTCACAAGCTTATAACATTGTAAGTCAACTGTAGTTCCATGTCTGAAATCTGGAACCAAAAAAAAGAAAAGAAAAGTGTCATTCTCTTGCTTTTACAACAAGACCAAACATGTGAGCATAAGTCAAAGCAGGTGGGGCTGTTTAGAAGGGACAAATAAAAATGTGTTTCCATTGTTTACATTTTTCATCACTAGATAGGTGGCTGATGAACATATGCACCTTGAATTTAAGAAAACACTGAGATGACTCTTTTATTTGAATCATCTGTGTTCAAGCAGGGAAGCATATAAAATAGCAGTAAGGTGGACTCATAGGACAATAATTCAAAAATATGGCTGTAATTGGAAAACATGGACATAAATAGCTGTGGAGAGTTATTGTATAATAATTGCGATTAATGCATGTGGCGTAGACCTTAAGACACTTAAAGCTTGATTTGTTTTTGGCTTCCCTTGAAATGTGAGAACTTTTCCAACCAGCTTGATTTTAAGTGATTATAATCTAAAGATGCATTCATGGATGGAATTTTTTATTATTGTCAAATATTCTGATTTTACATGTTGCCTGTTTCATGATATAGTGGTGGTAAAAACCATAAAGCCGCAGGTATTCTGAATGTTTCCATCTGGGTTATTTGGATATTTTCAGTTTTTCCAAAAAATACATTGGATTTCATGTTTTTGTTAAACAGAAAGTTTAAATTGACATGAAAGTATGTGGTCTAAGGTTTTGTACGGTTCAGCTTAGAGTAAAAATATTCTAATGACCAGATAATTTTTGTCTAAAGCAATGAAAGTGGCAGAGTGTATTTACTTTCTTTGGAAGGATAATGGGATAAGATCTAACACAGAATGTCTTTACCATAGTATTTTATCTTATTTAAATGTGTTTTAATTTGTCTTCCTGTAGTGAGACGGTTGTTCTATAAATAAAGCAAGATCCTTTTTAAAAATAAAAAATAAAATGCTTTACTCCTACTACTTTTTAGTTCTTTCACAGTAAAACAAGACATTTTTTAGATTTTCATTCTGGCAATGTAACCCAGTCCAGTTCTAAAAATTTCTACAAAACTAAAAAAAAAAAAGGCTTTTGGTAAACAAACAGCTGATTAGAATTCAAAGCTGCATTTCTCTCATTATTCCTGTTATGATGAGGATTAATTATCAATTAAACTCATGATCCCACAAATATGCAATGGCTCTGCTGTGTATCATGGGATGTTATTCTCTCAATGGCGAAGTAAATAAGTGCCTTAGTGCACAAAGACTTTGATGTCATGTTTGGTATGCTATGACTTGCTTCAACAAATGGAGTAAATAGAAAGCTAAATGCATACAACCAAATATGCATTGCTGCAAGGAAAGACAAACAGCAAAGGAAACAAAAACCAATAAATATTATGCATTCATGTAAATCATTTGGAGTGTGATGGTGTTCATGGGAGAGCAAATAATGACATAATCCACTTTAGTTGGAGGCTTGGCCACCAAAGGGGGAAATAGAAAAATGGACACTGAAATGCAGTCATGAACTACAAATAGAGAAATGTAAGTAAAGAACTTAATATTTGATTAACTGATATCCAAGTTTTAATTTGACAGTTCAAATGATCCATTTTTATTAACTTTTTATACAGTCTCCAAGAATTTTTACATAAAATTGTTATGGAAGTGAGTTTCTGACCAAATATAATTTACATAAGTTGAAATATAGTTAAATTTTAAAAGACGCTTAAAGCCACATTTGTTTCTAACATGTTCACATGATATTTGTCTGAATTACAAGAAATGTGTGTATGACGTAAAATATATTTGCCAATTTCCTTTTCTTTTTCTGAATTCCATCTTTTCCACCTAAAATAAATTCTTTCAAATGAAATGTTTCTGTAAGCATGTGGTTAATTAATAAAAAAATCAATTATTCAATAGAAAAATGGATCAAGTTTTATATGGATAGTAATGTACCGGTACTGATTTTGTAAGCCTCAGTTGTCAACTAGGAATTTTGTCATTTAAAGAAGTAGTAGTCGATAGACGAGTACATTGAGCTTCAAATTTACACATTTCATTAGTATGTATAGTTGTAATTTTAATCTATCTATTTCACTCATAATAATGTTAAATATTTTAACTAATTTTGAATCTTATGAAACAGAGCCACACATCTTTCTCTGACAGGATCTTTGGTGAAAGAATAGTTTACAAAAAAGGCAAGCTAATGCTGGTTCCCCTTATCTATATTTTGATGAGTCAAGTTGATTACACTTCTCACAATTCTTTCTTTTTTTTATTTACGCACAAAAACACACAGACAGTTATTTTACTGCTTCATAAGCAAAACACTTTGAATGTCACCATTTGTACTGTCCAGTGTCACAGCAGCATGTTGCTGTAGGTCTCTTACTGCTGATGGTCTTAATTAGAGATGAGCTCCACTTCCATGATGTCATATCCAGCAGGCAATTTAGCTGCTCAGGGGCATTGCTGCCCCCAGCAATGCGCCCAGCATCATCCTTGCCCCAACACCGAAGTTTGTTGTAAAACTTAAGTGCATTTTCCAAGATATGTCTGCAAATCTGTTCCTATGGTTTGTTTGATCAAATTTACATGTTACTTCATACCTGCTTTTGGCTACCAGGAGATGCTTATTTCCACTCCTGTTTGCTATTACATTAAATGCCTCACCCCCGTTTTCCAAACTATTGTTCTTTATTCCCCTGTAATCATAATGTCCCCCCTATTATCGTAGAGCTTTAGAGTCTCAATTGCTGAAACTCTATACTTTAATGAATAGCCCTTCAAATATCATGGTTTGTCAAATACCATAAATACAAAATCTGTTGGGGATTTGATGAATTGCAGAGCTTTTCATGCATGCTCATAAAACATCACTTGTGTTTAAAATGTAGCTTTTGAATGTATTGATTCTTGTAAATCATTTTGAAGCTCTTACAGCTTGTATGGAATGCCATCATTGAACAACTTAACCACAGTGTGGACAATCCATCAAAATCAAGACCAATCTTCTGATACAAACTGTTTAGTCAATTTTATTCAATTAGTTTTTGCTTTTGGGTGCAGCTCCTTGTAGTATTTATTCAAGTCTAATTCTCTACATTTCACAATGTGTTGTTGATTGTGCAGAGGGCTTTAATGTATAATTGCCTTCTGAGTTGCAATTCAATCAACATAATCAAGGATATTCCTCAATCCCAGCTCACTGTTTCTCACCCTTCACTGTGGTGAGGATTAGATATTACTAATTCCAGAGGATCTGCACATCAGTCATGCTTAGCTCTTCTTCCTTCAATGCATTTCTAATCATGTATAAAGCTTGTAAGCAATTTATAAAAACTTTTAAAAGTCACAATCATTAATGCTCAGCACATCGTACTAAAACTATAATGAGAAAAATGGCTTTGTTGTAGAGTTTTGAATCTGTTAAAAGGGGACTTTTGTGCAATTATTTTTGGAAATTCAATCTAAACTTTAAAATGTGTCAGAGTACAGGCAGAATGAGCGTACCCATAAGTGAAACAAATTGTAAATCATATCCATACCAATGAATATATTGTCATGTCACAGGGATCAGCGCCACAGAGATCAGTATCCGTGGGAGTCATGTGGAATAGGTCACAGGTCGCACATCTCCAAGTTATGTATAGTTAAATTGCTGGGAGATTGAAACAGGTTGAGTGTTTCTGTCTATAGTTCAGTTGCCAAGCAATTTATCAGACTGCCAAAAAGAAGATGCGCGATTGCATTCAGTGATAAGAGAAGAAGAGCACAAAGCAAACTTCAAACTAGAGATAATTGGTCATATCAGACCAAATTAAAATAGGAAAATAACATGTTTAATTATTTTCTTTATCCAGGTTAATTTCTGACTTAGTTCAAGGAGATGTCTGTTCAAAGCTGTGCTTTACTTTAAAATTATTGTAGAGGATGGCATGCTTTGTGTGTGTACAGCACCCTATCTGCACAAAAAACCTAACAACCCTCTCACATTGTCTCGTACTGTTGATGGCATTTTTCTGTCTCAAGGCTGAGACTTATTTTGGAGTTACTGAAACCTCCCACAAATAACAGGAAATGTCAAGTATTGCTAAAGAACATACAAGCACAGACATGATTTGCATGTTGGTAAGTGTTGGCCATCTTTAAGCCAAAGAAAATTGTGACATTAAAACGCATGTGCCATTGCTGTTATTCTACAAGCATTAAAGAAACGAGAAGGGAAGAACTGATGAGAGAAACTTTTATTAGATGAAAGAGGTTTGAACAACAGAGGAAACACCCAGAAAAAATAGTCACATGGAGGCAAAAGGATAAGTCTGGAAAGAGAGAAGAAAAGAGCAAGGATTATGGGTGTCTGCAAAAATGGAAAAACCCTGGGCTATATGTCAGAACCATGACTTCTAAGGCTTTGACATATTGCCAAGGAAATGATCAGTCAGCACAGTTTTAGAGTACGGGGCTCATCACTGGCAGACTTTAAATGCAAATACTTCCTGCTAAGCCTACAGGACACTCTGTTCCCAACATTTTCAAGTGTGAGCTTCAGATATTTATAACCCAGGTGGTTTTGCACTGCAGCAGTATTTTCTAAAGTGCTGGATTGAGTTTAAACTTTGCTTTTGTGGTGCCTTTGACATGAGAAGAACATTTACATGTTTCTTGTACAAAGGATAATAATATTGTGCCTCTGTGCAAGGTATGTTATACGGTGTATCTGCATTTTTAAACTGAATGATAATAGGCATTATGTAATACTTTCTTTTTTATGACAATTGCTCTCTACTAAATAATTTTTAACTTCCAGTTTGACTTTTAGTTTTCTCTTTTAAAAACAATGTAAGCTAACAAGTAGCCTCTTTGATTCTGTTTCACATGCTTCAATCATTTCTTTTTAACAGATTTTCAATTTACATATACAAAAAGCATAAGAGTTTGCTTTTATGCACCGCCTCACAAAGCAGTCCTCCCACTCAACTCCCTCACTCAGCTCCTTCAGACTAGCTAGCAGCAATTAGCAAACACCTGGTGGAACTGTGCTTCTGCTGAGCTCCTTATAGAAGCTATTTCTCAGTAGAATGCTGGTTAAAAACTTTCAAGTGTTCAAGGAGACATGCTGTGATGACTTCCTGACGGAGCAGGAGTTTTTAAAGAGACAGAGGCTCTATTTCATTGTGGTAAATTATGACATTAAATTTCTTTTAAGTCATACTTGATATGTATAGCATTTTTATAGCAACTGAAGGTAACATAGATACTTGATTGAGCTATAAAACGGCACTATGTGGCAGGAAAACATATATTTTCCCTTTAAAACTTTAACTATGTCGTGACAGCTTAACATGAAAAAGCTAATCCGTGAAAAAATTTTGCTCCTCTGCCTCCTCCCTGTGATCCTACTCAATTGCATATGCAATTGAGTAGGATCACTCATTAACAGCTGTGTTAATGGTGGAAAAACGATTTCTTCCATCAATTGTGGTTATGCTAACTAGCCTGCACATTCATTGCAGGCTCTGTTGTGGGAAACGAGCTGTAGTGTAACAAAGAGCCAGGAGGAGGGTCTGAGCAGCACATACATGAGGAAATTTGACAGTGCTAAGACCCTCCTCCTGACTCTGATTGGTTGTTTCTGGCCAAGGTGGACAAGTCTGAAGTCTGGTGGACTTCAGGAGATCCAAATCTGCCCTGCTGCCAGTCACCATCGAGGTGACTTGGGAGTTCACCTGGATGATAAACTGGACTGGTCAGCCAACACCAATGCTATCTACAAGAAGGGGCAAAGCAGGATGTACTTCCTGAGGAGGCTGAGGTCGTTCAATGTCTGCAGCAAGCTCCTTTGGATGTTCTACCAGTCTGTTGTTGCCAGCGTCCTCTTCTATGCTGTGGCATGCTGGGGAGGAAGCATTAAGAAGAGGGACGCTGGACAACTAGACAGGCTAATAAGGAAAGCTGGCTCTGTCGTGGAGACGGAACTGGATTGCATCTCGTCAGTAGCAGACAAAAGGACCCTGAATAGACTACAAAACATCATGGATAACGACTGTCACCCTATCCACAGTCCCATCATGCAGCAGAAGAGCCTGAGAAGCCGGAGACTACTCTCCCTGACATGCTCGACAGACAGACTGAGGAAGTCATTTGTACCGAAAGCTATTAAAATATACAATGCCTCACTGAAGGGCAGGAGAGAAGAAGACTCCGCCTCTGCATAGTCCATTAACATTATGCACATATTTATTACTGTTAACATTCATCTACCTGCTCTAGTATTTTATTTTATTTCTTATCTATTGCTACCTATTTCTTATCTATTGTTACCTATTTCTTATCTATACTCTTATCTATTATTTTGTCTGCTGTGCTGTGTGCAATGTCTTGTTTATGTCTGAAGCTGCTGGGACCTTGAATTTCCCCTGGGGATCAATAAAGTATCTATCTATCTATCTATCTATCTATCTATCTATCTATCTATCTATCTAGATTTAAAGGCACTCAGTGTTTCAGCTGTTTTGCAGTTTTTGGTTCTGGTTCTGGGGATGCAGAGTAGACCAAAACTGGAAGACCTGAAAGATCTGGAAGGTTGATACAACAACAGCAGATCTTGAATTTATTGTGTTGCTAAGCCATTCAGTGATTTATAAACTTACAACAATATTTAAAATCTATTCTTTGAGCTACAGGGAGCTTGCGTAAGGATTTTAGATCTCATTTTGAAGTTTGGAAATGCTTATAAACAATAAAAAAATAAGTCTTAGCTTTGATTAATGTATTGATCTTTGAATGTGAATTTGGCTTTTAATTCTGTTCAATAATTGAATCTACTTTATGATTGGATGTCTAATGTGATAGGCTAAGCAAGAGTTTTAAGATGCACAAAAGAGGAAAAACTTCTGGAGGCTCCATGAGGTCTTATCAACTTGCCATGATCTACTTGTGCTACATATGTTTATTTGGAGTATAATTCCTGCAACATTTGCATGTTGTTTTCCTTGGTATCGTAGCTCCAAATACAAGATGCCCGACAGACAAAATTTTAACCAACAGCCTTCCACTCTGAGTTATCTTCTGGCCAGAATGTCTGTTTTGTTGAGATTTCCTGTAGATGTAGCTTACAGGAAAACATCTTTAACACAGATTTTTGATATATTGTGAGGTTGGCTTATTTTTGTACATTAATGTAGTTTTACATAGCTTATTAGGCTATATGCACACATTTACCGCAGACACTTTAACTCACCAGAATATCCGGAGTCCTTTTCTGAGCTGCAGCTGGAGCCTCTTCTGTTAGAATCAACTGCATGCTTCGGGTCACGTATTGCCAGCAAGGTATTGCTGTTGCTCTTATCTTTCGCATTCTTGCTTGATGGTGCACAGGGACCGTTTTCCCTGAAACAAAGCTGCTCTTTCGGCATGACGGCCCTTAAAGAAAATGTGGTATTTACTACAAGATAAAACATTTTGGTAAAAAGTCACTTGAAAAAGTATAACCAAGTTTACCATGTTGCAACCACAAGCTTTGATGTACTTTATTGAAATTTTAAATTATAGACCTAAGCAGTGATTAGAACTGAAGTGAATGGAAGAGAAAAGATCAATTTTAATTTTTTGTATTCAGATGCCTTTACTCTGTCAATATCCAGTGGAAATAACTGCTTTGGGAAGTTACATAAGCAGTAATTAGAAGAATTTCAGTATATCTGTTCAGTGAAGACCTCTAAGGTTTGTAAGAGAATAGTTATGAAGAAATTGCATCAGGAAGACTAAGGGACACAAAAGACAAGTTGAGGTTAAATCTGTAGAGGTTCAATATCTCATGAAGAACTATTCAATCTGTTATCTCAAAAGACATAACACAGCTTCATAGGTAAAAAAAAAAAAAAAAAAAAGGAAAAAAAGTTGTCTGTCTAAACTAAGGCACTGGGCAAGGGGGTATTACTCAGTCGTTGTTCTCTTGTTTTAATTTGATTAATACGGTTTTTCTTTTTTTAAAACACGATTTTTTTTATTACTTTCATTCATAGCTACAGTGATGTTGAGGGTGTAACAGGTCTAAACTGAGAACAACAGCTTTTCTAAAGTTTAGACAATTACCTCCCTGTGGAACTGAAAGTTATTCATTTAATTTAATTTTAAAGTTAAAATTAAATTGATAGCTTTCACTTCCACAGGGAAGTAATACAAAAACAACTTAGTTTAATCCTCTAACAATTGGACATGACCTGGTATCTTCCCATTATCTTTCGGTGTCGAAATACACAACAAAAATCTAATATAATACTCAGCTGTGCATATATTCCATCTTTACCTGTCACAGGGGATTTAGAGCATAAAAATGCGCCGTTCAATTTATCGAAGCTTTCTCCACTCGTGTGTACGATATAACCAGCGGCGGTGGTTCCGTGAATTGCACCACGCCGCTCCTTCCTGCCCCTGCTGTGTTATGTAACATTCAAGTTTAAGACCAGCCCTCTCTCAGACGCTTCCTTTCGCACTGCTCCTCTCATGTACACGTACATCAACACATTAGACAGACCCTGGCCAAATTTAAAAGTGAAGCACCAATATGGGCTTGGCAACCTTGTGAAAAACAAAAAAAAGTTGCAGTAGAGTATTAAAAGCATCTGTGGAAATAGGTAATACAGCATGTTTTCTGCCAAAAGCAGTATTGAACTTACCTTCAGATGTAAAAGAGCCGATTATATCACAATAATGGTCGTTTCCTCCTTCATCAGAACAGTTTTACAAAACCAACAAATAGGTTAGCCAACAGCGTCATGTCGCTGTTGGCATTAAATACATGTTTTGTTCATTGTTACACAAGCCACGCCAAGTAATAAACTACACAAAAACGGGCTGAGATTCTGCAATATCTGTTGTCAAACGGGTGAGGCTAACAAAACTACATCCGATTACCTTCAAAATAAAAGACCCAAGTAACTCAAACTGAAACAGCCGCCTGGATCTCGCGATAAGTAAGGAGTTAGTAAAAAACATATGAACGTCTTTTGTTTTGAAATGCAGACGCTCTTGTAGGTAGCTTGACAACACTGTTTTCACATGATGAGAAAAGTGGCATGTTATGTCATTCGATCACGGGTGGACTCAAAATTCTTGTCTTAAAATAGAAAATAAATTGTCAGAAGCAGAACTATATCTCGATTTTTGTCAACTAACTCCTCTAGCTTGACTACATGCCAAGCAAAACAAAAACAGTGTTTACGGGAGCACAGCGCTCATTGGTCAATGAGACAACTACAACAACCAATCATATAATAGTGCACGTACAGTTGGCATAGAGTAGAGCTCCCCACGGTCAAGACTCAGAATTTTATAACAAATTCAAGTATAAACGCCTTTAGGATGGATTGACTTTGTATTATTTCATAACAAATTCTACTCTATTCTTCAAATATCTTTTTTTTTTTTTTTTTTACATAAAGTATTGAGTTACTCCAAGTATATTGACTGCTTTATTTCTAAATGTGTTATATAAAATATGAAGAAAATGTACGTTTTTTTAAAAGGTCAGAAAATCTGATTATGTCAGATAGAAATTAGTCAGAGGCAATGTACAGTAAGTCACTGGCAGGAGAAACCTGTTGGCAGTTTAGAGCTTTTAGTGCCCTATGTACAGTGTATAATATGTAAGACAATATAGTATTTAAAAGTTTATTTCTATAACTATTAAAGCAAAACTCATTCATTACGCACAATAAGCTTTTATTTATAGTCTTTTATGTGAATAATGACCTAAACTTGAATTTTCAGTAAACTGGAATTAAAAAAAAAAATGAATTTTTGAAAAAGCAATTGTTCAGTTGGTTGAGTCCTTCCACAATATGCAGAGGCTGTAGTCCTCTGAACAGTTTTCCTGGCTTGATTGCAAACTCTGACCATTTGCTGCATACCTTCCCCTTCCCATTTTCTGTCCATTTACTCTTCAATAAAGGCCTAAAGCATTGTAAAATCTTACAAGTTAATGCCTACATAAGATTGTTGAACAGACAGTTGGCCAGCAGACAGTTAACGACAACCTCTATAAAGAGGCCAAAACATAAAATTCAAGGCCTTTTAGAGTGTATTTAAGCATAAGAATGGAAAGTTAAGTGGAAGAAAAATGTACACCAACAGTAATAGAAGCTGTTATAGAAGCTGCATTGATACATTTCATACAGATTTTTCCTTTTTACATAAAAATTAGTTAAAATTTGGTAGAACTGTTTTCCATAAAAATGTTTGGCATGAGTCATTTTGTGAAGTGCACTTGTCCATACTAGATCAAAACACATTACTGCCAGTAAGAAGTAAAAAAAATACATTTGCCAAAACATAAAATTAAGCCCAATAATGGAATGAATATTTTTGGGTATAGTTGTATATAAACAAGGTAATACCATAACAAAATATTGCAGCAGACTTTATTTTACATTAAAAAGATTTCATACAAGTTGACAGACGACCCACATCCTCTCCACAAAAGACAAAAACATCAGTACAATTAAAGTATTTTCTAAATTGGCTGCAAGTTATTATAAAACGAACTTTGCTACATTCTCGGCTAAATCCCATGCAAGGAAACACCCAATTTGTTAATATTCAGCATGAAATTTCTCACACTTCTGAGCCTTAATCTGCAGCTCCTTATAAAACGCAAGTGATATTAGTTCAGATTGAGCTTAGGCAGAGAACTCAATGTGTCCAAGTCAGAGGTGTCAACTGCAAACACTCAGCAGACCTGCAGCATTATTCAGACCTGGGTGTCTACTGACCTGCAACGTCTTTGGGGATGAATATTTAATAAAAGTAGCACAAGTCTCTTGGGAGCTCGCTTTGGCTGCACCACTAGCTAGAATATGCATGATCCTCAGCAGAGTGGGCTCACTGAAAAAGCAGCATAACAAATAAGTTCAGAACAAAATGAAGTGCTATTTTCACAAGAAGTACAACATATTTGGTCACCAAGCAAAAACAGAAGATTGACAAATTGCGCACCTGCCAACATGGATGCTGGAAGCCAGACACCATGCAGCCTCTCCCTCTGGCGTCGGACATTCCTGTAGAACTTGGCGGGCCAAGCAGAGGGCTGCGCCAGCCAGCTGTACAGGCAGAAACACCACACACTGGGCCTCTAGCAGAGAGAGTTCTAATAGGTAACGAGCCATCCACACCACCTATAGGCACAAGTGACCGCTCAGACTCCACCAGCATGCAACAGCAGGTGGAAAACGACACACGATGTGGTTTTACCGTAGCACCGCAGCGAGCAACAGAGGCAAACAGGAGGAGGAAGTGCAGCGGGGGACTAAAGGACAGCTCAAACTTGAGCGCGCACAAAACTTTGCGTTCCATTCGCAGAAGCTGATGCTTTGTGTAGGTGTGGTCCATCAAGCTGCAGAGTGCAGACACCTGGAAATGTCACAAAATACTTCAGAACTAAAGCTTTTCAAAAACATGCCTCATTGATTCCAATAGTCTGAGTTTTACAATGATTGGACCATGTATTCAGACATGCTAGCCAGCTCCAGTTTCTATAGTTGGGCAGGAGTGAGGAAACGTACCTCTGGAAGGAGGCTCTCCTCTTTCTTTGCAGCAAGAAAGAGGCAAACCATGCCAAGGAGCTGGAGGTTGGCCACGGACACCTTCAGCTGTCGCAGGGAGTGGTTGAGGAGGTGTACTGCTAGATAGAGAGTCTCTTCCTGGAACTGTAGCAACTCCTGACAGGAAGTAAGCATTGTCTTTATTATTAAAGATCAGTTGTAAATTTAGATTTTATCAAACCTGAAACACGGTTTGCTAAATTCTTCATTTACTCCCAGGTACAGGTTGGTCTACATCAGTGGTTCTCCAACACCTTATGACACTTAAGTAAATTTAAAGTCTAGTTACGACCACCTTTACAGACTGATAGTAGTACAACTAGACTGCTTTTTCAGCTTGTTTTATGTAATGAAGGGTGGAAGGTGTGGACTAACTCATTGGCACTGCATATAGTTCTAGGACACAAAGTGTGTTTATGTTTTCAACTTTTACTTAAGATTAAAGTTACAAGTTTGATGTTAGGAAAAAAATCCCTTGACATTTTGAGTGGTAGAGCTTCCCCACCAACTCCAGCTTAAAAATCAAAATGTCCACCTTGCAAATAGAAACTTAGCTAGAGTTTTAGATTTTTATGGCAGTTGTGGCCTCTAAAGACAGCCGCCAAGCAGAATAATAGAGCAAGAATTGAGAAGACACACAGCAAAGGCCTCAAGCTAAGGAGAAACTGAGGACAGCTGCGATGAAAACCACAGCCTCCACATGTATGCACATATGTAGAGCTCCTTCACAACGCAACAGCTGGAGTTTTGAAGTCATATTTCTGATGCATTACATCTCCATAAGAACAGTGGCACAAACCGAAGTACAGAATGTGTGAAATAAGCCTGACTTGGATTGTAAATGAAGGTCTGGTCATTGAGCGCATTCATTGTCCAAAGCTGGTTTAATAACTTTGACTCAGGTAAGTTTTCACTCAATATTATTCCTAACTCAGAGATTGGATTTGAGTGGTAAATGGAAAACAGTACAATTACCGACACTTTCTAGTTAAACAACATACACTTGTATTCACTTGGCAAATTATTTATATTTTTCTACATACCTTCTAAATCAGCCCACTGTTGATACATGTGACACAGTTTGCTAACCATGCCTTTAAGCTGATGTGATGGAGGTTCCCTACAATGATTTGGTGAGCTTCTATGCTGACAAAGAAAACCACCACTCACGTGAACCTGAATGATCCACTCTACTAGGATAGCTCGAGTAGCATCAGTGAAATGGTGAGGGAGATCAGCATTGGGAAAGGAGTATTGCTTTTGAGTTCTCTACAGTGTGGGGAGGAAAAAAGCAAAACAGGAAAACATCTTTAAATGAAGCAGCTGCCGTTTAGCAAATTGTTCCAGACCTCATGTTTCTCACCATCATGTCCAAGAACATGTCCCAGGCATACGTTCGATCACAAATGAGGTCCAGATTCTCAAGTGCTATCTCGACTTCGTGTCTCAGTAAACTGGGAACCAGGGTGTGTAGGCTGTGAAGCCCCTGCATGCCGTGCGGGTAGAGGAGCACCGGAGCCTCCACACAGCCATCTGCTGCACAGGGAGAAAAGGACCATAGAAAAGCCTTTTCATTTTTAAACAAAAATAGCAAAATCCTATTATAAGGAGCCTTTGGCTACTCATTTTTAATTTAACCCCCACTGAAATCACAACTTTTTACATAACCAGAAAACATAATGCTGGAATCACGCTCCCCCGTTACTTATTTGTAGTGCACAAACATCTCAAAGTGGACAGACCAGGAAGTGCCTAAAACCTGAAGACACTACCAGCCTTGCATGTCCTGCTATCCTCATGGAAACCCATGATGATGACTTCACTGGTATGCGTTGATGGCCTCCTTTCCTGTAGGAAAAACACATTCAGAAGTTGGGCTGCTTAGATATCCAAGTTGTCAGCTTGTTTTGTTCAAAAGCACAAGGTGAGTGGGAGAAGGGTTGGGGAGAGAAACAAATCAGCCGCTTCAGGATGAAGGTGGTAAACAGGACAGCAGGCCTACCCATCTGCGCTCTGGTTCCATTTTGACTGGGGCCGTTCTGGACTCCACTTCTACAGGCTGACAGCGATCTATAGGCCCACAGGCATTAGCCCAAGTTCTTAGTGGGGCTCTCCTCTCATCCGCCTGAAGGGACAACAGATTGTCTCTGCTCATACATGCTGATGATCTTGGACATTTTCTTTAAATGCCTACCACCTTGCATCTTTTGCAGGATGTTTGCAGAAATTTACGTTGGTTTCTGCTCTGGCCAGAAACTAAACAAAAGGGTTTTTTTCTCCCTCCTCATTTGAAAATGAACCAATCTAAGCTTTCAATTTCACCCAAATGAGAAAAGAAAGTCACATAAATTTAGAATATACATTAAGAAACAGTTATGTTTCCTTCCTTTTCTTGTCAAATTGTTTGAATACTGCTAAGATTATAGTCCATATAGAAAACAACCTCAAGTGGGTTGTATTCATAGCGATTGGCAAATTACATCCGACGATGCAATGGGATTGGATCTGATGAGCTCACAGTGCTCACCTTCTTGTGTAAGTCCAACAGGGCCTTGGAGTCGCAGAACCCGGTCCTGGCCATGGTGACAGCCGGAGACAGAGTTCTCGAGTCGGGGCCGCTGCAGCTACTTACAAACGGAGGTCAGGGGAGGCCTGACAGGAGAGAGGAGCCACGCTGCCCGGAGCCACGCTAATAAACACAGCTGGAAGACACTGATTGGCTTTAAATATCCGGTGGGTTCAAGGCACCGGATGTGCGTTTATTAAAGAATTTATTCTTTAATAATTTATTAAAGAATTGACGCTTCTTAAAGTATAATCTGCAACCTCCACCAAGTACTTGTGTTTATATAAATGTGTATTTTTTTTTTAGTTGCACAACTTTTCCCTTTCAGAAAGTACGATCATTTTCATTTCGTTTTTCTTCTAGCATTTTATTTCGAAATGTATTTTTTTCCCCCTTTATTTGCATTATTCAACTTAAGTTCAGCCCTCCACAGAAATCATGTAAATGCAAAAATTTAATTGGGATAATTAACAGATGCTAAGTAGAAAGTAGAATAAGAGACGGTGTTAAAAGATTTTCCATCCACATTGGCATTCATGACTTGGGTTAATACACCACCAGATATTAGCAACCTGACCTATTGGGCTTTCCCAATAGGTCTCATCAATGAGATCTGAAAAATAAGTTGGTTTGTCCATGTCCCCTCTTTTCCGCCTATTTCACTTACTTTTTGTCTTTGCAGATTTGTTCACCAGACTTCTTCCAGGTATTAAATTGTGCCACCTACTGCTTGTTTTGTGCAGTATGTCAATTTGTACCCATCAGAGGGACGTTGCATTCTAACTTTGACATTTGACTCTAGTAATTTTCTATGATACTCATTGTTTACTGTGAAGAATGTATGACTCCACCTAAGAACTCAGTCTTTGCAAGTGGTTGCTTATACTGAGGCAGGTTTTGCTGGAGATTTCTTCCTATTAAACGGGAGTTTATCCTCAATTGTCACTATGCATGATTGGTATGAGGAATTACTCTAAAGATAACAATGCAACCAATTGTCTACTGTCGCTTCATGATCGTCCAGGAGGGGCGTATCCTACAAGTCAATGACTCTATGCAATCTGACGGATTATCCTAGAAAACATTGCAAGCTATTTTGAATAATAAACTGAACTTGATGCACCATTTGATAACTAGGATCAGTTGGAATGCGACCGAATTGAAGAAACTTCTATAAAAAGCCATAGGGTGACATTTGTTGTGAATTGGCACTCAACTGAAATTAACCTCTAGAAGCAGGAAATCGCTTCATTAATTACAGTCATAATCAGTCTGATTTTGGTAGAGTCAACTGACACAACAGGCATCAGGTTTAATGTTTTCAGGAAACATTAAACCACTTGCATTAAACGAGATTGGATTATTTTCAAAATTGCTCAAATGTAATTTGTGAAAAACAAGAAAATACACTTGGAGAAAGATTGGAGATTGTAGTTATTGTAATTTAGTAGCATTTAAAGTGAACAGATTTCTCATTAAGTGAAAGCAGAGCATAAAAGACACAGACACAGGTTTGATCAGTAAAAAGGTTTACTGGCACATTATAGTTGCAAATATAAGCTACCATACTGTAGCAGGTATCACCCGTTACATTGTAAAGTCTTAAAAGGGGGTGGGAATTCTGGCAAGGACAGCGTCCTCCCTTTAAAGATTGTTTTTTTTCTTTTTTCATTGCCCTCTGAGCATCAATTAAAAAAAAAGGAGAAATAAAATGTCTCTGTAACACCAGAATCAGGTATGACATTCCTGACCGTTGATCACATTCAGATATACAGAGAAACATGTTAACCATGGTAAAGCTGCAAATCAAACACTACAAAGCTACAGGCCTCCCCTTCTACTAATGCTGCATTCACCAACAAGCTCCTTTTCCTTTTTTTTTTCTTTGTTTTTTTTGGTATTTACATAATAATGAAGAGGCACTTGTTGTGCCAGTGTACGCCTACAGGAGAGGTCAGGGGTGTTCACTTGCATGTTCAGCTGTGAAGCATTGCTTAAAGCGTGGCCAACAGAGAGGTTCAATCTATGGCTTCACCACCAAGTTTAAAGAGTCCGGCAGCATCCCCTTGTGGCCATGATAGCAATGAAGGCAAATCCACAGTGGAGTCCATCAGTGCAATGGTTCTGATATCGGGCCCTGCCAAAGCAGGACTCCAGGACAGAGTATGATGACTGTGCCTGAGCCAGTGAGAAGAGGTGCTGGAGTTGTTTCAGCGTAAATCAAAGCCATTTGATCACGGTATTGTCTGCAGGAACTGAGGCCACCCCATGGTCTTTGCTGTGTTGAAAAGCTGCTGTTTTTTTCCTGTGTTTGAATCACTACGTTCACTCAAGCATCTAAACAGCCACGCTCTTTCACTCAATCGGGAACACAAACTTATGTCACCAACAAACAAGCAAAATAAAAACTAACTCAAATAAAAATCACAAACATAAATTAATGTGACAAGAGAGATATCTTAGAGGACGCTAATTTGTTCATGCGAAACCTTCAAACACATTAAGTAGTCAATGTTCTGCAGTGTTTGTAGGAGAAAGCATTAAAAGGACAGTTTTCTTATTATCAGTGCTACTGAGTTTAAGACTGGCTGCTGCTGTTCTTAACTCAAATACTATCAGGGAAAAATTAAGTTCAGGATTTATGAGGTTTAGTAAAATTTAGGGCAGTTTGTTAATACCTATGCCTTAAGAATGTAAGGTAATATAAGCAGAATATAAATTACAATTTCTCCATTCCAATGTACATTTTAAAATTGTAATTTAAAAGGGCTTTTTGGCTAAATATGGACCTAACCTATCATTTCTCTAATGGTATCCCCTTGAAGTTAAAAACTTAAAGAGATTAAGAAAAACAAAAACATAAAGAAAGCAGTTCAAAAAAAACTTTAATATATTCATATTTTATATAATGTAGTTAAAACCAGACAATCTGTCTTGCAAAATTTGAGAAATAGATGGACAAAAAGGGAGGAAAACTCAACAAACAAAAACAGGAAACAGAAGAAAAAAATGTTTTGATGTTCTTTTGTCACGACTTAAAAGAATAAAGCGAGATCTCTTCCAGCATCACGACATAAAAGTTTGAGTCAGCTTCTCTCAATCATGTGCCTTCACGACTAAAAGTATGCAGGTTTTCTCTTGAAACTAATACAGCTGATGTTTGGGCTGTTCCTCCTTTTTACAGATGAATTAAAGGCAGGTCCAACAGCTCACACCATTGCTTCAAACATACAACTACATACATTTTAAGTGCTCGGACACTTAAGGAAACAAATCAGGTTCTAAATGTGAAATGTTGAATCAAATCAAGAGATAAATGTCCGAAAAGTCACTGAATGATTTAGACTTTTTTTTTTTTTAAATGAAGGGAGCAATTAAAAGCGAGGTTTAAAAATACTTCAAGACGTTGCACTGATATTAAAAATATATATATTGCTGAATAACCATCTCAGCAAGGGAGGACGTTTTACAGAACAAAAGACAGAGTAAATGCTTAAAACAGGACATTAACTGGACAGGTCCAGGAAAACTGGGGTCAGAGTTTTATTCAGTCTTTATCAATATGTACACATGGAGAAACTAGCCTGGATCTTCTTTCTACAAAACCAGAGACTAGCTGGAATCTGAGTTTACAAACCTGGACTCCACGTGAATGAGCGCTGCATCACATTAACGAATGCAGTTTCGACAGCAAAGGTAAGCCATGCAATAAGGTCTGTTTGTTTATCTTGACTGAGACAATTTAACAGCCAGCAATCAGAACAGCAATCTTAAACTACACGGCTTCAAAATGAAAAACAGCCCACTGAGTGTGTTGCGTAGTGTGTCCTCTCTCTCCCATGTTCCAGCAAAACATTTAGTTTAAAAACATGCATAAAAACGACACAAATGGATGGCTGACGATTCAAACTGTTGTTCACTCGTTCCTCTTGCGCTCTCTCTGCACACACGCATACATTCATATCCTCTCTCCCATCCGCATATACACCCTGTGCAGTGCAAACACCGTAATGGCAACTCTCCTCGTCGTCCCCCGTGTCCTTGTCCCCCCGCCCAACCCCGCTGTAGGGAAACCCTACACTTGATTTGTAACAGCAAGTTCCAGAAAGGGCACTTGTTATTTTTCTTTTTAATCAAAAAAAAAAAAGAAAAAGAAGAAAATTTGTAATATGGCTTTACATTTAAAACCGTAACTGATGAAATAAAAAAAATATGTTGTTTTCCCCTCTCTCAAATATTTTTCAGTTTCCAAATTCAAATTACACTTTTTAAAATTCTACCAACTTTCTTGATGCAAATATGTAGTTTAAGCATGGGTCATTTGTTGTGTGTGTGTGTGTGTGAGAACCTTGGGTACAGCTGGTAAAAATGAGGGACTTGCTGGCATAACCTGGTTTGAAGTGTAAAGGCTTTGATGTGGTGTTGCAGAGGTCCAGCAGGACGTGCAGAGACAAAGCTGCCAGTCTATTCAAACAAACCTGCTGAGCTCGGTCAGGCATGGGCCATGTGTTGAATTCATACTTTATAAACTATTTTTTTTTCTCTATGATTTACCTTTAATTGTGTCAAAGACAGAATGAAAAATGTGCCTTGTGCCACTTTTTTTTTTGTTTTGTGTCATTTTTTTTAATTCCTCACCAGTGCAAGGGTGCATGTGGGATTGGGATTGTGATTGTGTGCCAGCCTGCCTGCTTGTTCATGAGTCTTAGTGATCATTCCCGTATGCTGGCAGAGTATGAGAACTGAGGGAAGTGTGTACGCTGATCTGAATCCTCAACATCTAAGCTGTCATCTGGAGTGTACACACAGAGATTGAGAGAGAAAGAGAGAGAGAGAGAGAGAGAGGGGGGGGGGGGAGGCGGACGAGACAAACATTGGAAGTTAAAAACAGACGTAAAAGATCAGAGTTGCACTCAAAAATTCAAAGTATATTTGCTTACACTTGTCTGGAGGAGTTATTGTAATAGATTGTGCTGTGAACTCATCATCGAAGTAACGGGTGTCTGTCTCTGATGTTACTTGGGGCTTGAAGGGTGGGATAAGCTGAGAACACAGACAAAAAGAAAATGAATCACTTTACAAACCGCTCGTCTTATGTTAAATATCACATCACGTATTTCTGTTTCAATCCGCTCACTTTTTTTTCAATCACGTCCTGCCAGTTTATCAAGGCAAAGAACTTGTGGGTCATTACATCTTTGGCATCGTCTGGTCCACCTCCAAGCCTGTTAAAGGAAAACAACATTACTATCACCGCCACGTATGTACCGGCTATAAATAAACACGCAAACGTGGCTATCAGAAACGAGCAGCGAGCAACGCTGACCAGTTTCAAAACAAATTTAGTGCGTGTTTTTTAGTAAGCCTGCAGGCACAGCTCAGGGTGCTAATATTAGCAGTTCTCCCGCGACTGGCAGAAACATGGGGACTTGACCAAAACAACAATCAATTATGTGCCTGCTTAGGACCATTACCCACAACTGAAAACAATCAGCGAGGTACATGGGCTGCAATAACATTATTACTTTGTTTATAGCTGAGCTGCCAAGCACACTCAGCAAAGCATTAACTGCAGCAAAGTGTCAAACCCAAATAAAGAACATTTTCTGAGGCTTTACAGCTCTTTCTTTAATTTATCAGCAGATGAATGAGCACAAACAGCAAATCTAATTTTATTCTTATTTTTTTAAATCACCAAATCCCGACAGGAACATTTACTCCTCCTTAAACAGTCCAACAAAAGAAAGGATAACACATGGAGACAGAATTTTAAATGATAAAACAGACTAGTAAAAAGCATTTTCAAATAAATAAAAAAATTGCTTTATGCCTGGTTTCCTGTAGCACAGTTGGCTTTGCTTAGCCAACCTTTAGTGCCGTTCAGGAGAAGTTATCTGTGTTTATTATGTGTGAGTTTGGTACGAACATGCGCTGGTGTTTACATGAGGTGTGTTTCCACTGCAAGAACCTGTTTCAGGAACCAGGGTTGTTTTCCTGGGGATATTTTTGAACCTCTATTGTTTCCACTAAGAACTAAAGTCAAACCAGATTACCAGGAAATCTACCCTGGTAAATTAGTTTGTTGTACAGACTACAATTATTAAAATCTGTGAATGTACCAAATTTAAAAAGATTCTTCCAACTTTTCAAAGAGTCAATGTGAAATAAAAACAATAAATGGAGATTTTGACCATAGAACATCGGCCTTTGACCCTTTTAGTGTGACGCTGAAGAGGAGCGCGGTGAATACGTGGGGTTTCTGAAACCATACACAAAAAAACCTCGCATAAGCGCACGTGGGGTCAGTGCGACCTGTCGGTCCAAATGACCCAATCTCACAACCGCAGCCGAAAAGCATGTACACAGGAAGTCTACAGCAGTTATGCGTTTCAAAAAAGGTGAAAGGCGTCTTTAAAACATGTGGAGTGAAATAGCTGGAACAAAATTAATCAGTTAGGGATTTATTGTTGAAAATTACAGCTTTTTTCATCACATTTGGAGACTTTCTAATTACATGATTCATCATTACTTTTAGTGACAAACTACCTAAAAACCTCTAAGTCAAGTGGAAAACCTAATAATTCAGATGTTACATGTCTTAAAAGATTTGGTAACACTTGCAAAGTTGTAGCTTTCTTTAAGCATGTGCTTAATTGAAATATAAGCACAACAACAATTAGTCTTCCTGTAACACACATGTATATATGGTTGCAATAGCTTAGTTTTAAATCATACCTGCAAAATTTCCTTATTTGTTAATATTTGCTGATTTATAAACTACAGTGAATCAGATCACCAACCTTTGTTTGGGATCTTTTTTCAGCAGGCCTGCCAGCAGGGCCTTGCCCTCCGGCGCCAGGGTCTTCGGGAAGCGGATCTCCTCCATGAGGATAAGCTCAAACAGACGCTCGTGGTCCTGGTTGTAGAACGGTAACCGACCACACATCATCTCATACATCACCACTCCCAGTCCCCACCAGTCCACGGCGCGGCCATAGTCGTTGTCCTCCAGTACCTGATGGAGAGCAGAAAAAAGGAACATTCAATTACGAAAGAAAACAAACTTAAAAAAAAAAAAAGGAAGTAGCCATGAAGACCTTTTGTTCTCTGGTTACGTTGCCACTTTAAATATAATCGCTTCACATAAAGTTAAAGAGCAAATCTTAATAATTTAAAATTAGACATACATGCTAACTACTAACATAGTTAATGAGTTTATGATACCTCACAAAGCAAAATATATAAATTCTTTTTTATTAATGATCGTAATGCAAGACATAAATGGGTTTAAATGATGTGATGTTTACTCAGTGTTACTCTATATGTATCATTTCCCTTTTTTTTGGCTTTTAAGGTATCATTTTTTTTAAACGTCACCCTACCAACACGTTTCTGTTTTCTTTTCTGATCACCAGAATGACGAAGACTTTACCTCGGGTGCCAGGTACTCTGGAGTTCCACAGAAGGTTTTCATGGTGGCACCGTCTGTAATTCCCTCCTTACACAGCCCAAAGTCTGTTATCTTTATGTGGCCGTCTTTGTCCAACATCAGGTTCTCCAGCTGCGCATGAAAAGATCCAATTTAAAGTTAAATCACTTCAGCAGTATGGCTGGCAGAGAAATGGAAAAACTAGAGAAAGCTTTTCTCCTGCACCATCTATATCTGTTTCTCTGAAGGCTGATCTGCTGATTATGATTTTTACTGTTTCTGATTTGACTTTCTGAGGACTGTAACACTTAAGAGAAGTATGCTGCAGGTTCTTTGATTCTAACAGAAAATTAAGGAGATGCAAGATTATTCTTAGAATAAAAGCATATTTTCTTAACATATTCTACAAAATAAAATTACAAAACTGCATCTAAGAGCTTATGCTGGAAATGGGCCCATGAGTCCCAATAAGGCTTATTTTATATGAAGAAAGATATAAAGAATAAGCAAACATAATGAGTTGATATTTACTGCCTGAAACTTGACCGTTTCAGTTCACTGCCTGACTGATTGATTTTAAATAGATGCACCAATGACTTTTAAACCAACAACTGCTCAAAGTTCAAACTGAAAGAGGAATAACTGAGCTTCAGTTTAAAATGTTTCACACTGCAAAAAATCTCTCTCCCGCTTGAAACGCAACAGCAGTCCAATCACTCTGAACAGTTTACATCTATTTATCACAATCTGTGCATCATTAAATCAAGAAACAAATTACCTTTAAGTCCCTGTAAACGACATTGCGTGAGTGTAGATACTCCAGTGCTGATACTATTTCTGCACCATAGAACCGTGCTCTATCTTCTGTGAATATTCTGTCCCGGGATAAGTGAAAGAAGAGCTGCAAGAGAAATAACAATTTAAAAAATAATAATCTACAAGTCAAGTGTCAGAATACACATATTCACCATTTAACACCGTCTTAAAAAATTAAAAACAGTAAAAGCAAACACGACACTTGCTAGATTTTTTTTTACAGCATAACGGAATTTTAAAGCTGACTATACTTTTCATTTCAACCTCCACGACAGTAATATAGAGCTATGATAACAAAAGGCAGAAAAGGAAGCCTTACTTCTCCTCCATTTGCATACTCCATCACGAAGCATAGCCGGTCATGTGTTTGAAATGCATATTTTAGTGTCTGAAGAAGAGAGGGAAATGCGTGACTGGGTTTGAAGGATAAAACAGTCTAATGCTTACAAACAAACAGCTCAAGTACAGCTGACCCACCGTTAGAAAAGGATGCCGTGTGTTTTGGAGAACTCTGCTCTCTGTTACTGTGTGAGCCACCTCATCCTACATGAACACACACACGTGATTTTGGTCCATGTGGGGACAGAAAAACAACATACTACTTCTCCAACTCAGTTTAAAACAAAGGCTTTTAATGTGATAGGATTTACTTTAGCAATGATGACTTCTTTGCGGAGGATTTTCATGGCGTAGTACATCCCTGTAGCTTTCTCCTTAACCAAAATCACTTTTCCAAACGTCCCTTTGCCCAGCAGCTTCAGGTAGTCAAAGTCACTCATAGTCTGGAAGAGAAAAGATGTATGTGTTTACTGTCCAACTAGCCTGAACTACTTTCTGTTTTGTAATGTATTTTCAACCAGAATCAATAAACTGCACATTATCTCAAACACTGGATGATATCCGATGGTTCTAGTTGTGTGCTAGAATTTTTTTTTTCATTCTGATATAGCGGGATATGTTTGCATTGGATGCAGCATTTACAGAATTCAATTTGAGTAAAGGTTGGGAAAAAGAGAGATTAAGAAATATTTAACAATAGGTATAAAGCTAAGACAATCAGTCTATAAATAAAATCTATAAAGCAAAAGTCAATTTCAGATTAAGAATCAACGCAAAAAAAATCCAAAAGCGAGCTAAAACATTTTGCTCCTCTTTTATTTAAAGAATGTCCCCACCACCACCACCAAAAAAGGCTTTGAGAAAGAGGCTTACAGTTTGAACAACTTGCTCAATAAAGATGAGCTTAGCTGGACAAACACAGCAAGCGATTGGCTGCCAGGCACTGCTTGAGCAAATACTAACCACTTTTGAACGGGATTTGCACATAGCAATCTCCATCTCCTCTGCGCCGCTGCTGTCGCTGGGCGAGCCAAATTTGATCTCCATGGGCTCCTCATCCTGCTGCTGACTCTTCAGGCTGTTTGCTACCGTCTGGATCACCTGCATCCATTCCTCTCTGACCCGGAAGGAAGCAGATATCGACCTCGTCAAATCGAATCTTATCCCATGTCTAAATGACTCAGTGAAATGAAATCAAGTGACTGTGTGTGACATACTTTTAAAACACCTTTAGTGAGATGAATGTTAAACTAAACAGTCCAAAATTCAGGGCTAAAATGTGATCAATCAGCCTAAGTTTAAAGGATAATCTTTGTGTTTTTCAGCACGGAGCCTCTGGGATTTTCTACCCAATGACAATTTCTTCGGTTGGAGTTAAATAATCAGGTCTAATCTGGCACTGAATCCTATTTTAAGAAGGATGGATGTTCCTGCTTTCATAAACTATAAGGATTTATCTCTACGTAACAAAAACCACTTCAGTGTGTTTAAATTTGCTCTGTATCTTTCTATCTTTACTTCCTTTAAAATAAGTCAAAGTCATCAACAATCAAACATGTTAAACATAGTGCTGCAATGACACTGTAAACATGTGGTTTACGTTCTCATGCATGTGGTGAGGAGCTCAGAAATGATGTTTGTTGGCTGTGTGTAATAACAGGCCGTCTAGTCGGCATCCCAACAAATGTTTCACAGAGCTGATGTTTCCTTCTTTAAATGATTTCAGCTGACATATATGTTTATATGTGAGATAACATGCAAATATTTAGCTTGTGTTTCAGCATGACTGATTTCAGTTTCAATTCACCACAGAAATAGAAGAAATGTTTGATATTTAAAATATTTTTTTCCCCACTGGTTCAGTGTGGTTAATTTTTTTGCATTTGTTAACTGGACTTTTAGTTAAGAATTTAATTTTTTTTTTTACCCATTTCATTAAGGTGAAATTTATGACAAGTCTTACCTCTCGCTGTTGGTCTCCACGTGGAAAGTCCGCTCTATGACGGTGGTCCACTGCAGACATCGAATTACAAATGTGTTGGGCTTGGGGCGCTCCGTCTTCATCAGCTGGCACTCTACAGAGCACAGACACATTAGACACTCCAGACAAAACACGAAAACACAACGGCAGCCGGACAGGAAGCCAACCTGCGACGGAGAAGTTGTTGAGCGGCGGGAGGCTGAGGTCACTGGACACCTCCGGCTTGTCTTTGTATCCGATAAAGGATCCATCGCTCTTCAGGATGAAGTAGCGAGGTCGCCATGTTTTGATGTATTCACCTGGACACAAAAACACGAGGGATTGTGTGTCAGCGTTTCACCACTTCTTCTCTTGATATTTCTTTAATAGAAGGATGGTTTGGACTTTAGAGTGAAGTTCCATGAAAGTATCAATCATAGTTTATTCATCTCTAACAGAACAATGTCTTACTGCCATTAACTTTTAAAAAAGGTGAATAAATCTTCAAAAGAGTGTAAGGCTAACAGCTAGTCAGAACAACCAACTATTTTAGTATCTAAAAAATGTTTCTCCATGGGTTACATTGCTACGTCAGTCCCTCCAGGAAGTTGCGGCATCGTGATTGCAACTATTACTGCTACTTCACTCACAATTCGCAAATTTTGCGCAGACTTCAAATTTTCACCAGTCATCGCAACTTTTCCACAAATCTGACCAATCATGTTAACGCTTTCCGTATTCTCTGATGAATTTTGACCAAACCCTGAGACCCCTTAACTTTCTATTAAGGGGTCTCAGGGATTGGTCTGAGCTGAGACATTGGTTCAGCTTTCAATGTCTCTTGAAAGCCGAACCAGCAAGATGTTTTATGCTAAACTGTAACGTTTTGTTTTTTGCAAAAACCACTTTGAGATGCTCTGCGGTTTTTTCTTATACTGTACAGTATCTTGTTAATGTCGATGGCCAATATGGAATTATTTTTGTGCACTATGACAACTCCTCAGGACGTAATTTCATTGATATTAAGGGCGCTATTTATACAAGATAATTGAAAACGTTATTTGCGCTCAAAATTTCAATTATGATTAATAATTAATATAATTAATACTGTCTTTTTTGTGTGCGACCATATTATGGCAAAATAAAGATAAAAAAAGTTAAATTTTGATAGCGACTTTTTGAAAAATGTGCAGTAAAATCAGTAACTTCAGACCATGATCACAGAAATATATCTCAACATCCTACAGATGGGAATATTAGTTGTTCCAGTCTCTCTAAAGACTGTCTTTAGGTTTGTTATCTTTCTCTAAGTCAAAAATATCCATCTTGTCATAGAAGGTTACACTGTCAGCTGATGGTTGAATCAGTTTGACTGATCAGTGGATTAATTCATCTAGATAGTTCCAACTAAGAAGCATATGGCTTTATTTTACAAGAGGTAAGGTAACTGAAGCTACTACCTTCACAAAATTTCTCTTAAAAAAATTTGAGAAGTATCCCTTTAAGTTTTCCCTATGAACAAAAACTAATGTGGAGTCTTTAAATGGTGGGATCCCTCCTTGTTTCAGCACAATTAACAAGTCAAGTCAGCATTTCCATGGGGAAAGGATGAGGTTTGACAAGGCAAGTCTGCATAGCCCACTTCATATTAGTTCCCCATCTTATATTGAGTGGTGTGGAAGAAATGTATTTTTCTGGAAATTGAAACTTTACTCCTGGGATGAGAGTAATAATGACATATTATATATGCCCCAGTACACTGTGTACCATTAAGTTTACTGACATAAATATTGTGAACCCATTAAATAATGCCCGTAGTGAAATATGAAGGTAGACAGCGTACTGTTAAGAGTTATAATACATTGTAAGGAGAACATTGTAAAGGGACAGCATTGCTTTTTGTGTCTGACAGCTCAAACATCAAAGCTCAAAAAAACAGCTTTTTAGCAATGAATACCACAAGCAGGAAAATAACTTCAAAAAATAGCTTTAGTTTAGCACTGAGCTACCAAACTGTGATAATGTGACATCAGAAAACACACTAATGTAATATTTCTGACATGAACTACACTGTCATTTGTTGTTTAGCAATCTGTAGTTTGTTTTTAACATATGCATGTTGAAAATGGACCCAATGCAGCCAACAGTACTCATAAATATAAAGTGTTCACACATTTGTTGAGGTTTTTTTGACACAAAATTACCAAAATTATTTAAAAAGTCTTTTTTTTCCTCCTTTTTGTTATAATAAAAAGGAGCTTTTTCATAATTTTACTGTTATGGTATTAGTGGTCAGGATAACTTCCTGCTTGATTGTTTCTTGGAAACAACACAATCAGATCAAGGAATTGTTGAAGTTCATCACTTTAAAAAATTGTAAGAAACTTAAAGAAAACTAAATCGCAAAACGTACTAAATTTTTTTGTGCTTTAAAGTCATATCGACCACTAAAAACACTCTACAATCGTCTCATTCAACCAAACCCACTCACTAATGTGCACACCTCCAGCAAAAACAATGTTTCTCAATAGCAGAGGCTCCAGACTCTCTGTATGAATGGAAGTGAAGAATAAGGAGCTGGTTTTCATTAGGCTACTATTTCATGCTGTATGTAACGCATATGGATTCCAATATATTTTGCTACTGTATATTCAAATATTTTATGATGGACACAAAGAGCCTCTCACCTCTCTTGTGGAGCCATCCTTCTTTAACAACAGTGACTTCATCCATGCTGGGGCAGAAGACTGTTGGGGTAGGTAGGGGGCTGCAGGGAAGCTGATGGAAACTGGTCTTATTAGGTAAGTGCCTCACAGTAGCTTAAGATTATATGATACAACACCTGGAGGACAAAACAAAAAATAGAAAAACAAGACTTGTGAAGAAAAACAAACTGTTGATTAAAAAAATAAGCATCTTATTTTTTAAAGAGATTAGGAGAGCACTCCACACATGTATTTGCAGTCGACATTAGAAAACACCACACAGAAAACATAGCCACGGGCCATAGAGACATAAAGGAAAAGAGGAAAACAAACAAGACACAGAACCCAAAAGAAGTAAAACTACAACCTTTGAGACAAAGGTTAAGACAAAAAGTGAAAGCAATGTATGAAGGCAGCATATTTTCTCTCACGTGTTTCTGAGAGCTGTCAACATAGCAACCTACTTGGAAAATAAATCACCCTCTTAAGCACTCAGGTGTCCTGAAATACAACTCCAAAACACTGAAAACTGCTGAAATCTGCACACCATCATCATAAACCAGTCAGGTTGATCATGCAAAGCTGCATATCGTAACCTTGATCTTCTAACCTTTACGCTATATCTAAAAAAAACAAAAAAACAACAACATGGCTGCTGTTTTTGAATTCCAGTGGTGCCATGTAAACCTTATAAGGTGCTCCAAGTCAATGATCAAACAGAGAAAAAGATACAAAGCTCTTCATTTAAAATGCAACGGTCTTCTTTTTTGATTTTAGTAAATGTTAGTGGACAGCCCTGGATCCAGGGTCAGCCCAGAATCAACAGCTTAAGTTAGATAATAGGTTTACCAGAATTTCAGGGAAATTCAGTGAAAATTACAGAGCTGAGTGTTTGTAGCTGATACAATAACAGAAATTGCTTTCCAGAGCTAAAAACAATTAGACATAAGAAAACACATTAGAAAAGATATAGAGTGGTACAGTGGAGATCGTCATAAATAAATAAAGACAACAACAAAAAACAAATATAATATAAATAGACAATATGTTAGGTTTCAAAAAAATCTTTAGTTATAATAAAAAAAACTTCATGCAAACAAAAAAATATTGGGAAAAAATCCAAACTAATCATACATGTCAACATATTGCTTGTTTTGTAACCAATGTTGAAATAAAATAATAAATAATTATTAAAATCACCTAAAAGCCATATCGAGCAGACACGTTTTTTAGTTTTCTTTTTTTAAAACATACAGCCGCAAAGGCTGTTTGAACTGCTTTGTTTACCAAGATAAAAACAGATAAGGCTTCTCTCGACTTCAGACCTTTTATAGCTCCCCATAGTTATCTACGCTGTGAGTGCACAAGGTACTACTAGGTAATTGCTTTTTGAGATAGTAAATAAGAAAGCCAACCTTTCACTGTAAACAGGTTTGTCCTCGCAAAGAAAAAAAAACACACACATATGACAGTTGCTAAAGTTTACGCAATATCGTTTTGCGGCTTTAAAACCACAACTAAGCAGGGAAACATACTGAACACATATAGACAGCAAATAATGCGTAAAACTACCTTTATTACAAAACCCACACATTACTACAATCAGCCCACTGTAATACAGTAACGTAAACACAGCCACAGCGTTGGAGGGTGGTAGCTAGCTAACATAGTCACCAACCTTTCTGCTTTTAATGTGTGTTTTATTGATGGATATGACTAATATAACTTTAAAGATAATTCAAACAACATTAAAAATACGGGCAAAGACCAGAACACTGACCAAGTGCGCATTAAGATCAAACAAGGCATCTAGCCAAAACATATTTTTAAGCTAACAGCTAGTTAGCATGTTAGCCACCTGCGCTAGTTCTCATTAATATCTACCCCTTACCTCGACTTCGAAGGCAAAAAATATCCGCAACCGTGGCTTTCCGAAGAACCTCTGAGCTAAGCTGCACGATGCGCCGACAAGTTACGGTTGGGAGCTTGTGTGTACTGAACTCTGTCAATGATCACACAGCTTTAGCGCACTGCTCGCCGAGCTTGTTTTCTTCTCTCGCAGCGGCGGAGACGGGCAGGAGCGGCGGCGTGCTCGGTCAGAAGCTGCGGCACTCTTTTACCTAAGCAAGCAGAGTGGTGTATAAAGTCCACTCAAGTGGGAACCGAGTTGGTTATTGATGGCCGAACCGAGTTTGTAACTTAAGACAAACAAGCCGCTTCTTTCTACGGGTTTAACGCGGTTAGTCGCTTGCTTAGCATAGAAGCCCTCCGTCTGTGTGTCACTACAACAGCCCTGCAGACGCACACAATGGGAAGTGACGTCCAGCAAGCAGAGGGTCCACTGTACCTGAACGGTCGGTGTGAAAGTACACAACGTACTGCAGTGTGACCTTAACCTCAAGCCGTCTATGCAAAGCTGGAGCAGACTTCCTGACACATGGGCTGGGGGGAAAAAAAGTAATATAAAGAAAACTCAACAAACTAATATTTAACACGAGCTGTCATTTCTCTTCCTTTCTATGTATTGCGAAATAAATACAGATGCAGTGTTTTTTTTGTTATGTTTTTTATTAAAAAATTGCTTAAAAAGTGCGGATTATATCAAATAAGCTATTTCGCTCAGAGAGTTTTATTTTGCTGTCTTTGTTGCTTCCTTTGCAGGTAGCGAGCTCGAGCCTCGCTGACTGTGGCCTCATTGTTGCGTTTCTCCAGTTTCTTCAGGACATCTTCAGCAGAAGCCTCTGTGGAAGGACACATTAATTATTCATAATTAGTTTTTCAGACAAAAACATGTTACTGAAACAATATTTCAAGTGGACAATTATACAATCCCATTCCTCAGAGTACAGATCTATTGGCCACACCTGATCAAAGAACACCAAGAGGGCCCTGCAGAGGATAGTGAGGGGAGCTGAATAAGTCATTGCAGTGGCTCTAACTTCTAAGTGTCTCTGAGCTGCTGCCATTCATCAAATGGGAACCCAAACATCAAACTAGAACAAAGAAACTGCTACACCGCTTTTGGACTCAAACTATTCACATCTGATCATTGCTGTTAAGACATTCACTTAATATATCGCCATTATTTTAAAATGTTTTAATCTGTTCTAAATTTTCTTGTCAACAGATTTTTTTTTTTTTTTGTGCACAAATCTGTTATAGATCCGAGAGGAAAGGCTCCCTGTTTACGGTTTGTTACACTGAATAACATAATACGGGGAATAAAGTGCTTTCATTCTGAGTTGAATGTGGCCTCAAAAACACAATGCTCCAGGAAATGTTTTACATTAGCAAGTACAATTTCATAAAAAGTTGAAACAATTTGGACTTTTCTTCTCTAATCTTGTTTTTAGTCAATTTATGAATAGATTTAATCACAGATTAGAAAAAAATAAATTAAAACAGAAAACACAACTGTCTAAACATCTAAATTAATACTTTGGACACCTTGTTGTCTTTTCGCCGCTTCTCTGCTCTCCCATTTCATCATCTCGTCTTCTGTAACTTCTTGTCTTGCCACACTGCTCAGCTCATACACGTCCACTTCATGGAGTTTGGGTAATAAATCTTTAACCCACTCATAGCGAATAGGACACACCGTCCTGATGTACATCTTGGAGGTCACCAGCACTTCATGGAAGATGACCCAGTTCAGCTCGACGTCCTGCTCAAACAACTTAAAACAACAAAAAATAGCGCTCAGGCAGGTATGTTAACAATAACTTGGATTTTTGTTGCCATCTTAAAGTGAAATATAGAAAAAGAATGCTTACTGATGATGACGGATGGATGTGAACCATAGATCCATGGCCGTCCATTGTGCAAAACACTTTTCCAACAGACCTGTTCAAGAAAAAAATATGGTTGATTCACAACTAAAACAAATCTAAACAATATGTTCGATTTGAGATTAACAAGAGAGTAGTGAATCTCGCTAATATTAGTGATACCTTCTGGCAACATTGGTGAAGTATCCGGTGCAAAGGCACTGTCTGAAGAGTTCACTTTTATTCCCGTCAAAAGTTTCAAAAGGAAAATCTCTCCTCTGAAAAATAAGCTTTAAGTTACGTTTTTCAAAAGTATGAGATAGCTAGATTATAATGCTATGTGATTATAAAGATGTATATTTACATAGTATATGTAAAAATGCTGACAATTCTGCTAAAAATCTGTAGCTGTACCCACAATAACAATGATAAAAAGCAGAATAAAATTTTGTCAACATAAATTAACCAAAATTGGTGTAAACTGCAATGCATGATCAATAATAGAGGACAAATTAATAATCTGCTTTGATATGCAATAATACAACACTTACTTTCTTGTTTTTCCTACTATTGTTTCCTTGCAAGACTCAACAAAATATTTTGATTCTCATCCCACATGAAGAAGTAGGATGTGGATGTTGTACCTGCTGGAGGCGGAGGAGGATCTCTCTCAGCTGAGTCTCCACACTAAAAGCTGACTTCAGCGCCCTCCAATGGATCCAGTTCTCCTTGCACCAGCCTGATGGCCTGTCACTGCAGAAAGGGGAAGAAAGGGGAAATGTGAATACAAAACATGGCCAGACATTTTACTTGCACAGGACCTTGCTATATCCTTTCCTTACCTGGATTTGCAGGAGTTAAACACACTAAGAAGAGTGGCAAAATCGTTCATGCTGCCAGTTTTAGCAGCCAGTTCTCCATGCTTCTTCGCTGCCTCTTTTTGCTTGTCAGGTTGACCTACAGGGGAAAAAAAGAGAGATCAATAAGAGACACATCTCATGTCTTTATTAAACACTTGATTTTATACTCCTGCAATTAATTTTCCAAAGGCCGAAACAGTGGCATTTCTAAATATTCCCTTGGGCCATTTCTGATCATCTCATGTTCTCCATATGTTTTATTTTTCACTGGAAGTTTTCATACTATAAGAAGCTTCAGCCACCGACCTGGCCTGATGAAGATGTTCTCCACAGACAGCATAGCAGCCACAGGGAGCAGCAGGTCCTGGCAGCCCAGTGAGGCGGCTTTAAGCAGAGCCCTGGTGAGACCCGGGTGCAGCGGGAACTCCACCATAAGCTCCCCGAGCTTCGTCACCCTGCCTCTCCTACATCAGAAAGACAACGCCTCATAAAAAGTCTGGGAGATCTGCAGAACAGAGGATCGATGTGTTCCAACACTCACCTGTCTATTGCATCAAACTGGTAGAGCTGTTTTAGTGCTTCAAGAATAAACCTTTCCTCTGGACAGTCCAGATAAGGAAACCTGGAATAAATCAACATTTCTCCCTGAATAATTGATCAACCTTAAGGGGCCGAGAATCAAAGACACAAAACGAACCGTGTACCTAATAACATCATGAACACCGAGACATTTCAGTGTGAGGATCACAGCGGTCAGACTCGTCCTCTGAATTTCAGGAATCGTGTATTCCGGCATGCATTTCTCCCAGAATTCCTTAGTATAGATCCGAAAGCACTTCCCAGCTGAGGTTCTCCCAGCTCGGCCCGCTCTCTGTTGAGCCTCGCTCCTGTTCAGAGACAATCCACACAATACCCAGTTAAATCTCTTTCCTCGTTGACAAGATCTGTCTCAAGGCAATGTTTGCCATCAGGATTTACTTTGAGATCGGCACAACCTCCAACACGTCCATGCCCACCCTGGAGTTGTGATTGAGCTGCTTCACGAAGCCGCTGTCTACGATGTACCTACATGAAATAAAGAAAGGAGAAACAGAAACCTGTCAGAGAGGAGCTATTTTTAGAGGAACTGTATTCCAACCATGTTTTGTGCTTGCTAGGGTAAAACACTTTCCTCAAAAAAAACTGTTCTGTGCCACTTTTACATTTTTGATCATTTGTAATAAAGGTCAGTAATAAAGTGAATAACTTAAAACACAAAACCCAGCTTCCAGTGCTTCTACTGTTAACTCACCAATATTGTACATTAAGCATACACTTATTTGCAGCCCTACTGAAAATATATATATAAAAAAACTAACTCTTAACGTTCCTAGCAAACTTGACCTACCAAGCGGCAGGGAAAGCAACTAAAGTTAATGGGGTAAAGAATTTAGTGACAAACTTTACCAACAGACTAATGGGTTTTGACTTGTGATTGTACCTGTAAAGAAACAACTATTTCATAATGTGAGGCTTGTTTTTATATTCTATCTAAAGAAATGTACCCAAATTAAAAGTTGTCTTTTTTCTATAATTCTCTATAATTCTTCAGTGTGAGATCATGAGGTAAATGTAAGCAGTTAAGATGAAAACTGTGTTTCTGAGTTGTTTAATTCAGTCAGATGTGTCATTACTCTGCAACTTGCGCTAAAAACACATTACAACACGTCGGAATGTAGGGATTTGCAAATATATTGTAAGATTTAAGAAAAACGTTTCAACCTGTGGCACATATTTGTTTGGTACACTTCCAGGAGGGCAAGCTCGACTTACTTAATACCATTGATGGTGAGGGATGTTGCTGCAATGTTTGTTGCTACCACACACTTCCTGATTCCTGGAGGAGGAGCCTGAAAGATCTGCCTTTGCTGATCTGCAACAAGAACAAAAACGCCATCGACAGTTATCACTGACGTCTATATCAGCGCAGATAACATACAGGTGTGAAAGCGACTTGAGGGGACGTACCAGTGGGCATGGATCCGTAAAGAGGTAAAATGAGAAGACCCTCCACGGTTCGGTCCTGCACGTCGTAGCGATAGTCTATATTTTCAGCTTTTTCGAACAACAAGTCACAGGCATGCTCGATCTCTGACTGGCCTGTAATACACAGAGGACAAAGTGAACAGAAACCAAATTTTCACATTTTGTCACATTACAATCAAAGACCTCAGCACATTTCATTGGGATTTTTATTAGGATTGATTTCCACAGAATTGTGAGGTAAAAGAAAATACCAGGGAGAACGAATAAAAATCTAAAAAGTGAGGTCTGAGTGAACTTTTGTTCACTCAGAACTACATACACTGCCCTCTACAGTGTATGTAGGTTACCGCAAACTAACCTTCACCTTAATTTCTTTCCATGACCCTTTATATTTTTCCCTAAGTGCACAATAGTTTCTGTCAAAAGATTCTCCCACCTCAGGTGTGGATCTCTACATCTTTTCCAAAATTACTACTGATTAATGGTCTTCTTGCACAATCTGTCCACATTTTGAAGGTTGAGATAGTACCATAATAAAATGTGAGCAAATACGTTTTCAAGAGACTTACTATAATGACAATTATCACTACTTACCAGTCAAAAACACCAGAATATCGCCAGCCTTTTCACTGGTGTGCACGTCCAGGGCCACTTTCACCACCTGTAAAGCAAAAAATGCAGGTGGTGCATAAATACCACAATAAAAAAACATGTGGAACTACACATGAACGAGACACAATACCTCTTTGACATAAAAAGTGCTTTCAACATCTTTTGGACCAACAGCCGTGCCAAACATGGATGCCACAGGAAAAACCCTCCCAGGAATTTCAAAAACCGGACAGTTGTTGAAGAAAGAAGAAAGTTTATCGGTTTCCAACGTGGCGGACATCACCACCACTTTAAGGGGAAAGGATCGTCGCTTCGTGGCCTCACGGGGGTTACAGAAAACCTTCTTCAATAAACCCAAAAGAATGTCCTGTAATGAGAAAAAGCAGCAGCTCAGTACAACAGAGGGAGAAAGAGAATAAGCACACCTGCACAGTAACGTAAGCGTACAGTATTCAGACTGCGTTCATGGACTTCATCCAGTATTACAACGCTATACTGGGAAAGCGCCGGATCTGCCAGGACTTCTCGGAGCAAACATCCGTCTGTCATGTACTTCAGCACAGTGTCCTGCCACAAACAGTTGGTTTAGTCATACCGAACAGAAATTACTCAGTTCATTTTTCATGTAAGACAACAGTGATCACTCACTTGTGACGTGCAGTCATCAAATCGCACTTGGTATCCAACCTCTCTGCCCAGAGTGCACCTCATCTCCTGAGCAACCCTCTGAGCTACGGTGATGGCAGCCACACGACGAGGCTGGGTGACGCCAATCTTACCATCCTTACAAAAACCTACTCACAAAGAGAAATTAAAAGTAAAAAGTATAACTTAAAAAACAAAAGAACAATAAAAGAAAAATGTTGATAAAACTAACCAAAAACATAGCTATTACGATAAGCACAGTTCATAAACATTGGAACTGTTCTATTACATAAATTTAGAGAAAATGTTTTAAAAAAGTATTTTTGAGTCAAGCAAACACGTTATTCCATACACAAAGTTCCTCATTAAGTTATGGAAAGAAAAGAAATTATTATAGACAAATATTTGACTTGTATTTGTTCATTTTGGAAGTTTCATTAATCCTCTAAATGCAAACACTTGTCACATATGATTGTTTTATTCTTGAAAGCAGTGGTTCCAACCACTAAACCCCAGGAAAGTTCTCCATATTTAAGATTTGGTGACTGTGAAAATCACTAGAGTAAAATTAACTCACATTCACATTCATAACATTAGTTGGAGTTCACTTAAGCTTTGCTAAATGGTGCATTAGCCTGATGACGGTGGCCTGTTTAAAGGGTCCATTCAGAAATGGTATTCTGCTGGCCATAACAAGTGGTCATCTGAGCTGGACCTCGATCGCAACATCGGGGGACTAGAGCAGTGAACCCTCAAAGAAGGAATTTCTCTAACACTGTAAAATAGAGTTTATTTGTTCCAACGACATCTTACCTGCCTGATGCAGGTACTGAGGGAGCTGTGTGGTTTTCCCGCTTCCAGTCTCTCCGGTCACTATGAAGAAAGTGCTGTTTCTGACCGCCTGAATCAGCTTCTTTTTGTGCTGATATATTGGCAGCTGCTTCGGCTCGCAGTCTTTGGGTGTCCATCTCGTTTGTTTGGACATAACCGGGAACTTTAACTACCGAAGAACAAACTAAGACACACGGACGGACCTCAAGCTCCTCGAGCAAAGTAAAAGTTTCTAAATAAGCTCCGACGAGGAATAAAACTTCCCAACATTTTAAATCATGCGTTGAAAAGACGACATGATACCTCCAACACTTCCGTACACCGACCTATTCTAATCTGCCATTGGTTCTTCTCGGATCACGTGGAATAGAAGTACCTACCAAAATAAAATGCAATAAGCCAAAATGCCCAAATAATTTTATTCACACGCCACACAAACACATTTTTAGAACAACTTAAAGACGTCAAGGTATATTCAAACATGCTAACCAAAAAAGTCGGTAGAGTTTTTTTTACATATTTTTTTGTACAAGAAAAATAGTGATTCATCTTTCTTCCACTTCCACCTTTTTGTTTATGCTTTCCTGTTAGATAAACAGAAGAAGTTATTTGTTTAGTTTATGCAAAATATTAACATTTGTACAGGTACAATGAATGTGATTTAATTATTTAATTAAACAACTGATTACATCATGTAGAAGAATGTAACACAAGAGTGTCTTTAAAATGTAATTTTTTGTCTGCTTACCTGTACAGTGTTGTAAGCAACGTGGTTCTCTACAGATCTCTATTTTACAGTGGAAATACACCTGTTGGAGAAATGTTTATAAAAATCTCATAATAAAACAATAGTGTTAAAGATATACATTTCTGTATGTACGACACGTACCTGGTTTTTGAATATGGAAGGTTTCACAAATGAGAAGAGCTTGACAACAAACCATTTGTGATGGGAGGGATTTGCTCTTTCTTTAACAGAAACTGGCAACACAACTGTTCTGTGGCTATCGCTGGCAAAGGGGCACCTAAATATGAACCAGGAACAGTTTGTTCTGATTTAGTTGATTAGTTTTTTTTTTTTTTTTTGGCAATATCTGAGGTTTCCAACAGTTCTATAAATCTAGAAATATTTTTGTCATCAAAATTGTTCAAGCAAGGGGTAAAAAGAAATTCTTGCAAACACTATTTACTGCACTTTTCACCTTCCATGTTCCTGTTGCAGATTAGATGCAAAGACTGGATGATCTTTGGTAGACCTTTGTCTGCAGGTGTCATGATGACCACTTTGAAACTAATCACAGATTTCTGTTAAATTGATAACACACAAAAAAAACAGAAAATTATTTCCTGAAGGACAACTTAATGTAAATCAATGCAAATTGTTTTGTTAGACGCTCACTTGTCTTTTCACAAAACATCTGATGGAAGCTACTGGAAAGATGATGAAGGAGTTTGTTTCTCCTATGAAATAGTGACAACGTCTTGCTACAGCAACAGCCTGGTGATATCCGCCTTGTTCATCTGTGTGACACAAACGAGTGCATAAGAAACCACAAGCGCTACAAGGCTAAGTGTCACCGTGTATGCAGTCAAAGTGTGTGACTTATCTAGCACATAAATGTAGAAGGGAAGATGGAAAAAATCCTCCTTTGAAATGTACACAGACATAAAGTTGTCATGGCAAATCAGTGTATTGTTGGTGGCAGTAATGTGAAACGTTGGTCGATGTCGCTCTGATGCAGTGTGAGCTTCATGTTTCAGATAAGGCAGTGACAGAGACGCCAATACAACCAAAATAAAGTCTGCAATGTTGGTCTTCATTGGGTGTTTTTTGGCTTCTTTTGTTGATGTTGCTGAGGTTCTGTGTGACAGGTGGAGAAGGTGGTTCTTGTTCACTTTAATTGGTCCCAGGAGACAAAAGTCACTATATGTACCAGAGGGAGTACGGCTGACAAATCTTAAGTCAGAGCTCTTTAGGAAGTCAGAGATTTTTATCTCTGCCACAGCAAACTGACTGCAGATACAAGTTTGCATTTTCTTCTCATTGTCTGAAAGCTACAGAAGTATTTAATTGTATCTTTACACCAAATTATTCATTAAAGCAATTTATTTTGTATTAAAGTGCACCAATTTTAATAGGCTTGATTGGAATACAGTATGTAAATCTATACTCAGTTTACTTATAATCCTAGAGAAAAGCAAACAATCATGACATAGTTTTTATGAAAAGAGCAATGACTGCTCAGATTTAACAGTCACACTTGTTGAAAAGGGTACACTGTTCATTTGCCACCAGCTGCGCCCCCAGGGGGAGCAGGAGAGTAATGGCAGATTTATTTACATTAGTACGGCTCTGGAAAAAATTAAGAGACCACTGTACTGAACCCCATTGAAAACCTCATGGTTATTCCACCAAGTATTTATTTCTGAACTCTTTCAGAGTTAAAACACTAGTATTGTTTCTAAATGAACATGAACTTGTTCTTTGCCATCTGAAAGCACTGCCTCTTTTTCATTAATTTGACCATTTCTCATTTTCTACAACTAAATACAAAATATTTGCTTGGAATTTTTCAGACATGTTGTCAGTAGTTCATAGAATAAAAGAACAATGTTCATTTTACTCAAACATATATCTATAAAAAAAATTAAATCAGAGAACTGATAATTTTGCAGTGGTCTCTTAATTTCTTTCAGAGCTGAATATGTACTGTATATAATTTGTAAACATGTTCCATAGCTCATTCACTGAAATGTTTGCTATTTTAAATTAAATTATGCTGATATACCACAGGCTGTATAGAACATGTATGACAGGCACAGTCTGAGTTGGACTCGTTTACACCGTGAACGAAAAGTCTTTTGTATAGCAAAGTACAAAGCCATGATCTGGTAATGAAATTGTGTTCTACGTGTTTTGGGTTGCAGAGCCAAGATTATCAGAGGTCCGCTGCTTCAGATTCCTCTCTCACCTCTAGAAAAACAGCCAGGGACAAGAAGACGCTGCACCATGTGGTGTAGCTACAAATAGTACGAAGCTACGACTGAACTATTTACGGTAACTTACAGGTCTTTCAGAAAGAACTGTATATTTGACACAGAAGCCAACAAGCTTCAAATATTTAAACAAGAGGACAGTCTTTGTTGTGACTTACTGTAAAGACTCATTTACATTCTCACCAAAATATTAATGCTAGACAGGTTGTGATTTTTCATTCTTAGCCTTTCACATAACCCTGTTCAAATTAGATGGACAAAAGATAAACCTTAATTTCTTTCGACCACTGTGTCTAAAAGCCACTAAACTGAAAGCCATGTACGTCTCCATTCTTTCATGAGACAAAAAAGATAGTTTAAAACAAGTTTTTATTTATGACATGTATTTTCTTTTATTATTACAAAGCTTTAAAGATACAAGATACAGAAAAATACATTGCAGTTAAACTTAAAAACAACATCATCAGTAAACATCCATCAGTATAAAAAAAGCAGACTCCTGAATCGTCTAGAGTCGGTTGAGTTGGTCTGTGCTCCTGTTGTAAATGGGGTTTTTGTATTCACATGCTGAGGAGGAGTGGAAAAAGTGGGAGAGCAGTTCAGTGCACTTAATGATTTCATCGCTAACATGATGCACAGATGAAGTCAGCACTCACAGTCTCTGGATTTCCTCCTGCCCCTCCCTGCTGTGCAACCAGACAAATGCAAAAAACAGATGAGCTAACATGTTCTGCATTGTGTTTTCACACCAATATGGAATTGTAATCATGTAGGTGATCAAATACGATGTTATTAGAAACCCTGGATACCTCTATTCTTCTCTGCTTGTGCTGCCATGGCTTGCTGATTACGGATCTCTCCCTGGTTCGCTGTGAAGGAAAACAGATAAGAAGTAACTCACCCAACAGAAGCAAAAGGAGAAAATATGATTACACATTTCAGCATTACCATAAAAATGGCGATTTATACTGGCTTGTCGTAACCTGCTGAAGAGCTCTGAAGAGAGAGGAGACATTAACTCCATCGCAGATTAATTCAGAGGCCATTAATGCTATAAAAAGTGACAATAATAAAGCACCTAAATGAAATCTCTGCTTTGTCCTCTGACTTTCCTCTCTTTGAAACTTGAACTCATCCAGATTTGGATAAATTCCAATCCCACTCTGATCAGGCTGATTCCCATCCTGGTGCTGTGCAGCTCCTGGTTGGCCACTTGGATTTCTGGATGAGTTTAAGTACTGGTCATCATTTTCTGTTGTTTATGATTAAAAAAAAAAGGAAAACATTGTCACCTGGTTGCACAAGTTGTAGGTGACTGCTAACGTCTGCAGAGGCTTTCACAGCAATATAGTTAAATATATAAAACAGAAACAGAATAAAGAAAGAAGGAGATACGTGTGAACTCACCATAAACAAGATTATTGTCACGATTATTGGCTCCTGGTAAGGGAAGCACACAAATGTAGTGAGGCTTGTGCTTTCTCAGTATTTTCAAGACATAATTATACTGCCATTTCTATTTAGATGCTATTCAAATGAATAGAGAGATTATGTAATGTCGCCATGTGCTTGTGTTCAATGTTACCTGTTGGAAGTCTGTTTACGCCGCCTTCATGTGGTGGAGCACTAGGACCTGCTGTAACATATTATATCACAGAGGAATTTATGTTATTAGAAGATAAACGTAATATTTTAAAACATCAAAAACTGGGAAAATAGAAAAAGGTACCCATTCTGTCCCTCTCCTTTCATTTCAATAATAATAATGAAAAAAATATTAAAACTTCTTATTTCTATTTACATTCTCAACTATTTTTTTTTAACTTCATGTATTTTAAAACTTCCAAACACTAAACAGAACCTTCAAGTTTTTTTTGGATTATACGTTTTGTGACATTACAACATACATACCTGCAGTTCCACTGACTGTAACGATCACACCATCGGGTCTACTTTTATTGGAAAGGCCTGAAAAAGAAAAACATAATGTAAAGAGATGTGCTAAATATCCAATAATTATATCTTACTCTAAGATTTGAAATTACAGTAACTTTAGTTATTAGGGTTGTCAAAATAATTTAAATATACATATATTCGATAACTATATGTATATATATTTCAAAATTGACACAAATTGACACAGTCACATTTCCCAAATAGTCACACTTCTTTCAGCAGTAACCACCACACCACTTTCAAGCTGCAGCAAGTTTTACAGTTTGCTAACAAGCATTCTCATGTTAATGTTTTTTCTTTCTAACAAGAAAAAACCTTGTGCCTTCAGAAATGTTACTGAAAATGGTGTAGAGTATTTTCCTCATCCCACAATGAAGTTTGAAGTTTTATTATTGTCACGAACTGTTACATTCATAGAGTGACAAGCAGGGGAATACTCACAAATACTTTTCAAACAGCAGAAGTAGCCGAAAAGGCTGAGGAGGATCAACGCAGCCGCACCAGCACAGATGAAGATCAGAAGATACGTCTCTGGGCTCAGCTTACCTGCACAGCAAGATGTGGTTTCATAAAGATGGGTTTACAGGAAACAATAGCTAATTCAATTGGCCTCTGTTTTGTGTTTAGCCTTTGAGGTCTGCAACCATGGAAAGGAAGATAATATGAGCCCCTGCACAGGCTGTATTGAAAAAACTAAATACCTGGAGGGCTATATTTTTCTCACAAGCAACTCCACTCGAAAACAATTAGTCCCCTGTTTGCAGGAGTACAACTCCAGATCTAAGTTTTTCAGCAAAACAATGACAATAGAAAAGCTTTTCTCTAAGACTTGGTTAGGAAAGGCTTTGACTAGGCCAGATTTGGGTTTTAGAAAATTAACACATCCGTCCGTGGAAAGATGGACCATTTTTCCTTCCCTTATGCGAGCCTGGATGGCCTATTTAACGGCAGTCATGTGAAAGGAGAATAGTGCTAACAAAAAAGAGCCAAGTATTGCAGGGACTTCAGAGAATTGCTCACGTCAATAGACAGAAAGAAAAACACAGTAATAAACATAAGCTTAAAATACTTTTCCACTGCTCAATTAAACAATTTTAAAAGCAAATTCAAAAATGAAAAGGCCAGAATATTTAAACCTCTAGTTCTTAGATATTGGTTTGATATTGTCCTGACAGTTGTGAAACCTATTAGATTAAAATTGGAAAATCTGTAAACAATATCAAATAAAAGTAAAGGCTGAAATGAAACAGCATACCTTTGACTGCAGACAACTTCACTTCAAAGCATTCATTGCTCTGCTTGCAGTAGTAAGAACCTATATCAGTGTTTTGGAGCTCATCAATGATGATAGAGTAATTCCTCCTTGAAGCCTGGATGGGAAAGGTTTTCATTCGCCCAGATCTGGGGTCCAGGTAAAGAATGCGTCCCCTATCTGAGAGACGAACCAGGTCCACATTTTGTCCATCTTCCATAGCCTGAGTCCATTCAACCCAGCTGGAGTCATTTGATGAAAAGTTGCAGGGCAAGTGCACAGAAGAGCCAAGTGGAGCACTGACTTCATGTATTTTACAGATGTTCTCAATAACTTGGTCACCTAAATTGCAGGAAAACAGGGAAGGCCTCAATAAATTCACAAGGTATGGTTAAAATACATGAGAATGCACCGAAGCGCACAGAAGAGCCAAGTGTAGCGCTTATTTTATGAGTTTTATAGTCTTCTTCACCTGAATGAAGTATAACAGTTTTATAAAAAAGCAAAGAAATAAATAATAATAAACTTATTATTTAAGTTTATTATTAAACTTAAATAATAATAAGTTTAATTATTATTAATTAAATAATAATAATTAATATTATTAATTAATTATTATTAATTAATAATATTAAGTCAGTCTCAGTCAAACTGAGACTGACTTGTATCAGTCTCAGTTTGTTAATTAAGATAAATTCAATATGCGTTTCAATGAAGTGACTTCTTTTTCACATGAAAAATGTCTTTTAAAATAAAAATCTTTTATGAGGTCTAAATTTCTGTATTATTTTTTATCATACCGATCTAATATTCTAATTATAAATGTTGTCTTCTTTAGAGTTAGTGGGAAATCATCATAATTAACTGAAAAAAGGCTTGAGAGTCACTGTGCAATATTAATCTGTATGTTGTTTACTCAGTGAATGTGGTTAATGGAATAGATGAATTTTTCGATAATGTTTTATTGTTTTGTTGTTCGTCACTTTCTGTTTCGGTCAGACCTTGGGATGTGGTGGGGATTGGTGATAAGCTATTTGTTTCAAACAAAAGGGGAGGAGAAATTATAAATATTAATTGCTTGAATGATATTGATAGTGCTTTTATTCCACCTGTATCTGTTCAGCCTCATATGTTAAACGACAGCTCTGAATTTGTAAGGAAAGACTTTAAAAACATTTTATATTTTACATATTTATTTCACTAACATGTGAGATTTGTGCATTTTAATGTCATTTTAGCTCGATTATTAAGGAAAATGTGTTAATATGGCATTCTTTAAGCAGAAGTGTAAAATGGTCTCTTCATAGGTATGAAATGGAAGTAGGGTGAGAGAAAACTGCAGTGCATGGGTGCAGAATGTGGTTACCAAAAGACAAAAGTGAGAACTGTCCTAGCGCTGTCTGGACCACCACAACACGTATCTTTTCTCTCTTTCACACCTTAAACTCCAGCTTTACTGTTCAAACGGAGTTTTCTTCGGTTTTCATATATTTATTTCTCAAGGCAGATGTGTAGTTTGACTTGTCTTTAGATTGCTTATATTAAAAATAAGCAATCAAAATGTTTATTAAAATCATTACTGTGGCGACAATCAATGTATATATTTTTTTCAATAGTGATTCAATCAAATATTTTCAGTTCTTTTATTGTTCACCCAAGATTTTCTCCTTAAAAATGGTGCCATTTTATGTTTTAATAATGCATTAGGTAGTTCTAATCAATCAGGTCATTGTAGTTTGGGCAGACTTCTTTCCTCCCATTCTCCCACAGAAGCCCTTTTATTTGGTTATTTAAAAACTACTAAGCTACTCTCTGCATTTGGAGATAGATAGTAATTGTTAGAATAGCTTAAAGGTTATCAAGTCACTGAAACAAAAACCTAAATATTGAAAACCTTGTTTAGGAAAAACTTTACTGCAATATTATTTAGTCAATTGCTGCGCTTAATAGACAGTAGGAAGCACATAAACATAAGCTTACAGTACTTTTCCACTGCTCAAATAAACAATTCACTGATGTAGAAAATAAAAATATTTGATGCCAGATATTTTGATTCTTTAACCCAAATAAATTTAAGGCCCAAGAGAAACAGCATACCTTTGACTGCGGACAACTTCACTTCAAAGCATTCATTGCTCTGCTTGCAGTAGTAAGAACCTATATCAGAGATTTGGAGCTCATCAATGATGATAGAGTATTTCCTCTCTGAAACTTGGATGGGAAAGGTTTTCACTCGCCCAGATCTGGGGTCCAGGTAAAGAATGCGTCCCTTAGATGAGAGACGAACCAGGTCCACCTTTTGTCCATCTTTGTGAGTCCATTCAACCCAACTGGAGTCATTTGATGGAAAGTTGCAGGGTAAGACCACAGAAGAGCCAAGTGGAGCCCTGACTTTTTGTGTCTTACAGACTCCTTCACCTGAATCAGTTGCAACAGTTTCATAAAAAAAAAAAAAAAAGAAAGAAATAATAATAAACCTATGAGTTCTAGAAGTGTACATCCTAGAGAACACTTAAATAATTTCTTACAGTTAAATAAAATTAATTATTTAATTAAATAATATTGAACATATTTTTACATTGATGTAATTCGGCAGTATACAAATAAAAACTGATTGGATTTGACAAATTTAAAAAATATTAAAGCACACAACTATTTTTTGAAGATTCGTTTATGTGGCCCACTAGAATCTAGAGGGCCACATAAAAAGCTACGGCAGGCCGGCCGCCGGGCCGGGAGTTTGACACATGTGACTGAGAAGCTATCAGCTACATCAACCCCAGAGGAGACCATGACTCCACAGGTTTGAACAGGTTACCTGTTCAAACCTGTGGAGTCATGCGAACCAATGCGGTTCAGAATCTGGGAAAAATAAATAGTGTATTTCTCAAAACTTTTTCATCATCCTGGGAAAAAGTAAATCTGAACAGATGTTTTCTGGTTTTTCCACTTTACCTATTGCCAGATTTGCATTTTTGGTGGGGGTTTTTTTATTTATTTTTTGACTTTTTCCAAGGTCTGCTACCCCCTTTTTCACACCGACCACTTGTCAGCGTAACCATCATGGGAATGTTTTCTTTTTTTGTTGTTGTCTGATTTCTGATTGGGTCAGATGTTGGGATGGGGATTGCTTATAAACTGTTGTTTCGAAAACAGGGAAAAGAAAATGTTAATTGCTCTAATTGTGTTGACTGTGCTTTTATACCACTTGTATCTGTTGAGCCTGATATACCAAACTACATCTCCAAATTCGGAAGTAAAGACTTTTAAAAATATATACAGTATATATCTTACATATTTAATTAACCAACATGTGAGATTCTGATTCAAATTCAAAAATACTCTGTTGATCCCTGGGCAAATTAAATATTGTTATAAAACATATTAATTCATATTCTTCAAAGAGTTATTGTAATTAGTGATGGCTGCTGGCAGGAAAGATCGCTTGTAGTGGTCTGTGTTTTAATGTGATTTTAGCTCCATGATGCAATTCTTTAAGCAGATGTGTATGAAATGGTTTCTTCATGAAATGGAAAAAGGATGAGAGAAAACTGCAGTGCGTGGGTGCAGACTGTGGTTAAAGATTGACAGAGGTGAGAACTGTCCTGCTGCTATCTGGACCCATCAAGGGACACTCTTTTTTTTCTTTCTTCCACACTTTAAATCTTTATTGTTCAAACTGAGTTTTCTTCTATTTTTATTTATTTCTTAAAGTAGCCTTTTAACTTGACTTGTCTTTCTTAAAAACACTTTTCCTTTTACTATTCAAAACATTACATTGATAACAATGAATGTGGATATTTTTATAGCCATTTAGCCAAATATTTTTAGCTCCTTTTTTGTTCGCTACAAAACCATTTCCTCCTTAAAAATGGTGGTATACATCTATTCTTTTAGGCAGTTTTTAATCAGTCATGTCAGAGTAGTTTTGGCAGCGTTCATCCTTTCCCTCTCCGTCAGAAGCCCTTTTTAATGTTTGAGTGAACATTTTTGATTTGGTTATTTAAAGAGCACTAAGTGACTCTCTGCAATTGGCGATAAATGCTAATTGTCTTCTTTCTTGTTAAAATAACTCAGAGATTATCAATTAACTGAAACTAAAACCTAAATGATGAGAAAACTTTTTTAAGGTGTTACCACTGAACAGCGGAAACCCCCACACTCAACTATTGTTTAATTTAACAATTTCACGTAACACTGGTGATTTCAATGTGACGCAAAAGGACTTTCAATTGAAAGTACCAATTTGTTAGTTCAGATAAATCCAAGAGTATATATTTCTTAACCAAGACCTGAGGTTTGCTGTTCAAATATAGTCCTGGACATGCTGTCTGCGGATATGTGAGTTATTTCAGGGAAATCTTGAAAGTCAATAAAAGTATGATTGCTTTAAATAGATCATCTATTATAACACTGCTCACGGTTTAATTTTAACAAAGGACTTACCATTTGAAGAGACACTTAGCACCCAGAGGGCAAAAAAAGGAATCCACTTGTCTGCTTTCATTGTCACCCTTTCACACAGTGTTTAACAGCAGCAAGATGTGGCTGCTTTAACTTCTCCGTGCATCATGGGACAAAACCACAAGATCACTGCAGCTCGGCTACATTACTTAGTCACCTAAATACTTCTGCAGGGTTTCATTTTGTACAGCAGTCAACTGAACACCACAACTTTAACTTTTTCAAACTTGATGGTGATCACGTTCGGCTTTAAGCTTTTTACGGTTTACTGTTTAAACCAAGCAGGTAGTGCAGAAAGGACATAATGTGACAAAAGCTGCCTCCACATCCTGTTGAAGCTTGCTGACATTTCCTGAGCGAGGGACCTTCAAATAAGAGAGAGAAGTACAATTTCTAGCCAGCTTTCCTGTCCTTTATGTCTTACTGTCATAGTTTACCTGAACAACAATTGCTGCTATGCAACACTTGTTTAGTTAGTTTTAAAGAAAACCCTTTTAAATACACATTTCTTAAAAGTTAAATACAGCATCTCTTTTTCCACTGCTGTGTCCTCCAGTCTCACCTTGGCAGAATTGTGGTTATTCGAGTTAAAAACAAACCAAAGTTTCCTCTGATGCATTGTGGGGCCTGGGTTTGTGCAGATACATATTTCTCAAATCACACTCTGTACTAGAGAATCTATTAAATAAAGAGCAAAGAAATGCATTGTTATTTGCTTGTCTTGCTAGAAGCAGTAACCCTGGTCACTGAAGACATTCAGCAAATCCTGCAGGATATTGAAGTGAACTGCACTGAAACATGGTTGAGCTTGGTTGGATGTCTTTCACAGAGCCAAAATCTAAACTCAAAGGTGATGGAGCTCAGCAAAAGTAGTTGCCATCACTGTTTGTTGGTTCACCATTGTCTATCACATGGGAGTTAATTTGCTTAACCTTTCAAATAAGCAATATTGCAGTGCACCAGTATACGTAAACCACAGGTTGAGAACTATGATGTTATGACCTTGGGGCGTTATTTCCTGTTTGTTTTGTTTTTTTCTTGAGGAAATAGCTCTCCTTATTGGTTGGTTTCTGACCGATTTGCAGATACATCTAAAATAATCATCTCATCTTCAGGAGGTTGTATAAGGTCAGGGATCCTCCACCCCGTTATATATTTGGTTGTGGTCATCAGGAGACCACAACCAGTTCCTGCACTTGTCTACGTGTGAATCACCCTGAGTATCTCTGCTTCTGCCTGTCCGATGGTTTGGCTTCCCCCAAGACCTCAGAGCTCAGACAGTAACATCCCCAGCTCTTCACCTGAAAAAAACCTCTTACAATAATTTGTACCATTGGAGCTACTCTTACAATCTCTTCATTTGAGTAAACCTGCTGTCTGACTTACATCTGGAAATTTTGCACATGCGCACAATGCGGGAGGGCAAAAAGGCTATGCTTTCACTTGCCATCCATAGCCACGCTGCCACTGCATAACAATTCTGTTAAGAAAATGAAACCTGAAGATGCAGGTATCATTAATTTAGTGCAGCGCACCACAACAATAGGAAAAATTATACTGAAAAATTATTGAAAAAAAAACTCCAAACCACTCATATTCTATTTTTTCTCGCTCTCTGTGTTGGCTACAAAACCATTTCATTTGCTACAAATCTTTGTAGCAAATCTATGCTACAAAGATTTGCTGACATGGCAACTGACTGACAACAACACCACTAAAGTATCAGCCTTACATGCAAAAACATGAAATCAATTCCCAAACAAAACATTCAGACCATTATAGTATCATGTTTTCAAGTTTGATGTTTATTTTGTGATTATTGATAAGTAATCGTCTCACCTGGATTTCTAGTTGTTCTGGTGTTGATAATTAGTAGCGAAGCACTGCATCCCTTTTTCTTTTACATACTTAGGGCACGACTCGACAAGTAAACTTGATAAAGTAAAAAAATAATGCCTAACCAATTTCTGATGCAGAAATTTTGAAAGACTACTGACAGACTCCTTTTTTGTCTGATGTGTAAATATGAAATTGTACCAAACATTCAGTTAACTTGTTCTTGTTAGTTTTTACGTAAGCTAATACATAGAGCCATTTTTGTACTATTTGTATATAGTAGCTGTTAGCAATTTCTTTGGCTTCCAACTTATTTTCTTGTAAAGATTCTACCTATTCTAGGCTCAAATCTTACAGAAACACCATAAATGTGGTCACTGAACTTAGAAAACAAACACTGACAGTTCTGAAAGAAAATACATTTAATTTAAATTAAATTTCTGGATGCAATAAAAATGTAAAGATGTGTCTCCGACCATGTAAAACAAGCTGTAATGCATAGTTTCAAGAAGACAGATGATACAAATAAACATTATCTTTAAACTTTGTATTTGTATTATCTGTACTTTTCCTGTTACAACTTAAGGATGTAAGACCACACCACGAAATATTACATCAAAAATGAATCCAACAGGTGAAGCGAGGAGCAATCAAACAAAATACTCTGACCAAATCCAGAGCAGCAGCCTTCATTTTAAGATAGACTCCTGGCAGGATAATTTTGCTTAATTAACAGTAATGTGTAGGATTTTCCAAGAATGTATTGTAGATTTGCATAAACATATTTACATTGCCTTATGATGTGTCTTTTACCACATGTAGATATGCTAGCATTACTTCATATGGAAAATTAACATAGTCAGAGATTGATTCTGTTAAGGTTTTTTAGTTTGGAGAACTAGAAGAATTCGAAAGGATGGCGCTAACAATAATAAGAAGACTGCGACCATGAAGATTGTGTATCTTAAGTGACTAATGTAACCAGATAAGACAAGAGGGCCATTTGATCTCAAATTACCCGTTACATTTCTGCTGATGGATCAGCAGTGCTGTCCTGTGTGTTGTCGTTACAGGACCCTGAAAAATAATAGAAAAGTATATTTAAAGGCTAATCCATGACATCAAACACCAGCAAAGTAAAACCTATTTTTTTCAACGTTTAATTTTGAGAGTGGCAGACCGGTACTCACATTTTATGAAGTAGACAACAGCACTCAGAAAAAGGAGAGCAGACATGCCAATGAAGATGTATCGCAGTGGTGAAACATCCGCCACTGAGAATCATCAATAAAAATAAGATGATTTTTATTGGACAGAGTAGCTTATTTCACGTTTTTAGCTTTTTCAAGGTGTATAAACATTGCTGCATTCATTTGAACTGACTAATGTTTTATAGAGGTAAAAAAACTGAAAGACAAAAATGACACTTCCTGTCTTCACATAACTCCACTTCAAAATAAATATTCTTCATTTTGCCAGATCAGACTATTATAGATCATCAGTGATGATCTGGTTTGAAAAGGCCTTTACTGGAGCCCAGAAACTTTACATGCCCAAGATGACAGATGAACTAGGTCCACTTCATTCAAGTGAGCCCAGGTCACTCACTAAAGGTCATTTGATAAAAAGTAAGAATGTAGGAGAACAGAAGAAACAATGTGGACATAATGGACCATAGATTTTTCACAATTCTTTTTGCGACTGCTAACCCAAATAGGAAAAAAAAACCTAGAAATATTTTAAAACTAAATTAAATCTTACCATTTTTTTTAAACAACTTCTAAATTATTTTAAGCCACGTTAATAGGAGATTTGTTGTATTGGTTATCCAATTCTGATGCCACATATTGAAAAAGTTTGTTTTGGAAGGCTGATGTCATAAAAACTTTAAGACTGGACTTAAAATAATTAATTCTACAAATATGATATTGGAAAAAAGAAACTTTTTTAAAATTACTTACATTGAATCTTCAATCAGTGTCCTAGAAAACATTGTAAATGTACTCTAAATATTTCTTTGGCAGAAGAACAGAAACATTTTATCCCAAAAAATAATTGAGAATGCATTGAAGCTAAAATCATTTTCTAAGTGTTTTTAACCATTGTTTCAGTATTTATTAGTTTCTTTTTTTAAAGCAGTTTTCACTGTTTTTGGTCTTTGTTTTATAGTAACAAAAAAAAAGAGGATGAAATGTTGAGAAAGTTCACAGAGAAAACAGCATACCTTTGCCTTTGGACAACTTCACTTCAAAGCACTGATTGCTCTGCATGCAGTAGTAAGAACCTATATCAGAGTTTTGAAACTCATCAATGATGATAGCGTAGTTCCTCTCTGAAGCCTGAAGGGGAAAGGTTTTCATTCGCCCAGATCTGGGGTCCAGGTAAAGAATGCGTCCCCTATCTGAGAGACGAACCAGGTCCACATTTTGTCCATCTTCCTTAGCCTGAGTCCATTCAACCCAGCTGGAGTCTTTTGATGAAAAGTCGCAGGGCAAGTGCACAGAAGAACCAAGTGCAGCGCTGACTTCATGTATTTTACAGATGTTAACTTGTTCACCTAATTGGAAGGAAATCAAGGAAGGCACCAATAAATTCACAAGGTATGGTTAAAATACATGAGAATGCATGTATTTTAACCTTAATTTTCTAAACTACATAGTTTTTTAATCTATTGCACCACAACTTATTACTTTTTTTAAAGCACCTTTTACTCTGGTTTTGGCCTTTTGTTTCATATTACCAGAAGAAAGAGGCAAGAGATGTTTGGAAAGAGTTTACAGAGAGGTAAAATACCTTTGTCTTTGGACAACTTCACTTCAAAGCATTCATTGCTCTGCTTGCAGTAGTAAGAACCTATATCAGAGTTTTGGAGCTCATCAATGATGATAGAGTAATTCCTCCTTGAAGCCTGGATGGGAAAGGTTTTCACTCGCCCAGATCTGGGGTCCAGGTAAAGAATGTGTCCCTTAGATGAGAGACGAACCAGGTCCACCTTTTGTCCATCTTCCTTAGCCTGAGTCCATTCAACCCAGCTGGAGTCTTTTGATGGAAAGTTGCAGGGTAAGACCACAGAAGAGCCAAGTGGAGCCCTGACTTTTTGTGTCTTACAGACTCCTTCACCTGAATCAGTTGCAACAGTTTCATAAAAAAAAAAAAAAGAAAGAAAGAAATAATAATAAAGTCAAGAATTTTAGCAATGTACATCTTTGAGAATACTTGGTCCAGGTGAACAGCCTGCTCAAATATCAGTTTCAGTTTGTCAAATAAACTCATATTTAATTAATTTGAATATGTGTTTACAGATATCCTTAATAAATTGTCCACCTAAATGGGAGTAAAATAAGGAAGGTTCCCATTAAATCACACTGTCTATTCTTAATACTGATTTTGAATTGGGATTATTTTAAAATTGAGTAAGAAATTAGTGATTTTTAAATTAAGAGAAGATTATTTATATTTAAATTTTTTTTTAAATACAGTGTTACCACAACCTAAGACACAGTAATGCATTGGGAATGTGAACTATAAAGTTCAAAAATTGTAATGTTTAGGTATGTGAAGAGGCTGTGAGCGTTAAATATTTTATGTGGAACTGAGTCTCACACTGCATGATGACAAACATACAAACAAAGGTTCTGGGTTTAAATGTGGCGTTGATGAGGACCCAAAACAGGTAAAAGGCCCATGCATGATGGTGTGAGGATTCAGTGGAAGAAATTTCTTATCAGTGATGTCTCCAGCGCAATTACTGCTGGTAAACGCAGTTCACGTAGTCCTCTTGTGAAACTGGAATCTAACACTTCCATGTCCCTATTATTATTTTTATGTTGTATACAGATCATGTCAAACTACCTTTTATACTCTGTGATCTGTGAACCAGAAGCTCTCTAAAGTACCTGAGTTTGAGTTAAACAAGTCACCCACCTGACCCATAAGAACTATTTTTATACATATACATGCAACAAAGATATTCTAACAATTAGGTTTGTCAGCCAAATTATCTATCTGGGAAGGAAAAAGGCTAAAGTGGAAAATGAGCTGAGAACACAAATTAAAAAGATCTGACGTAGTGAAAAACTGCGGGCAAATAATACAACGGACACAGCCAATAAAGTACAGGATGACAAAAGCTAACTCAGGATTTCTTCATGTCTGATAAGCAGCAGATATGTAATGGTCACAAAGCAACATATGGGGAAAACAAATTAACTTAACATGAGTGAATATTTAAGTCACCGTAAACCTTTCATTACATAACCATATACAATAGAAAGCACAGTCATCATATCTTCACAGACATTTAATGTTTTAAGACTGATAGCAATGCAATATAATACAGTGTAAGATAAATATATTATTTGACATTTAGTGCAAATACTTTTACATTTTAATTTTAAGAAATGTTTGGTAATTAATCAGAGCTCAATATAACAACATCAAGAACATTGGGAACATTTGACATACTCTGCTTACAAGTATATTTAATACCAAAATACTTTAAAATGTTAAATGTACATATGGCAATTTTACTAATAAATTTTAACTTAACAAATGACTTACTTGAGGAAACAGATGTAAGCCACAGGGTTAAAAGAAGAATCCACTTGTCTGAATACATTCTCAGTATCTTAATGAGTGTGAGATACATGCAACACAGCTGGGCTCCTTATACTCTCAAATGTAAACCACAAGCCTACCACAGTTAGCCCACGCTTAATTCACGGAAATACTTTCACTGACTTACAACCCATTTTTACATGTAGTCTAAAGATTTTTATAGAACATCATGATAATGATAAATATTGTATTTGTCTGCATTAATAAATCTTTTACACAAGTGTAGTGAAAAAGATGTTCAATAAATCAATAAAGTGCATCAGCCATGAACTATCAATGTACAAGTTGTCAGCATTCCAAATGTATGCTTATTTCATTAGTGGTATTAAAAAATGCTAGTTTTGGAGCATGTAAAAGTCACAAGAAGTCAAAGTAATAGTAATCATCATACAAGTTTGATTTTAGATCATGTATTTCAATCATTCATGGCAAATTTGTGGCTATTGGTTTATGTAGTTGCAGGTGTTTCCTCTGGTAATTGCATTACAGCACTTTTTGGGTGTGTTATATCACACTTAAGAGTTGTAAACAGTTCAGCCAAGTTTCTCCATGGGTAGACTTAAAATGTTAAAAGATAAAGTCCTAAGGCTGAAGGTTGATGAATTTTAAGTTCATTTCGTTTCAGTGTGTTCCTACATCAAGCCATTCTCTCATGTATGGCACTCAGAACTCTTCAGTAAAAAAAACTCCTTGATTGGCAAGGGCATCATCTATGTACTAATGTAGGCCTGGTCTATAGCAGGAGAAGAAAAATCTTAAGTTCATGGCAGCATTATGTCAGTCAGTGACCCTCTCCACAGTCACTAGATAGTATAAGTAGGTATGAGGAATTGATATAAAGTCAACAACACAACACAAGCAATCATCCGCTGTCGCTACATGCATGTGCAGGAGTTTCATGTGTGTTCTGATCCTGTCACTTAACTTGCTTGTATTTATTTTCCTCATTTACCTCAAGTTTCACATATTGACAAGTAAAAGTGATGTTTACACTACAGTAAAATCTGTAGCTTAAAGGCTTACATTTTCATGTAAATTTTCCTGTTTTTAAGGAAGTCTCTGTTTTGTTTGTTTAAACAAGTGAAACATTTCATGTATTGTACTAATGTCCTTCATGTTTTTTCTAGCTGTGACTGACAGGCTGATGTCAACACCCACTCAGATGAGGGCTGACTCCATTCTGCTCTTGATAGGTGTCAGAAAATGATTAAATTGGAGACACTGCCACCTGGTGGTATTAATGCAGCACAGCGACATTAATACCACTACATATCTTAAGTAGTGACACATAAGAACGTTGTGATATAAATGCAGTGACAACAATAAAACAAAACTGTTCATTCTCCTCAAACTGGAGACTGTATTGAATATTAAATGAGACTTAGAGTTAAATTGCTGTGTTCTTAAGAATATTAAATGTTTTTCCATCCCTTTTGGTTTATAGAAGTGAGAAGTAAAGTTTATATCCGTAATGTCTAGAGTTGCCCAGCAGGAGGCCCCAAAATGACAACTAGCACAAAACCAGCAGCAGCAGCAGCATTATTCTTCACAAGTGTTGTTTATCAGTGACTTACAAAGAACAGTACTGCTATGACCCTGGTTATGAAAACAAACTGGTTCATCTGTTCTTGTATTTTAGATTTTAGATGAATTATTTGATACAGAGCAAGAAATAGTGATTTAATATGTTTTCACCAACACAAAAAGTACAATTTCTCAGTCACATGGATCTACATGCTTAGACTGAGAGTCTTTGTGGTAATTTAACAAGATAGGGCAAAATCTAAATGAGACCAAAACAGGATATATCTGTATATGGATGGTTAAAATATCCTCAGAAGCAAAAATGGAAAGAAAGCAAGGCCAAGAGCAAACTGAAATGAAATTTTCAAAGCATTTTATTAATGAGACATTTTTATTACTGAATTTATATAGTATGACTTTTGTCCTGTTAAATCTTTTCAGCATTTTTACTTTTTTGAATCAGTTTTTTGTTTCATTGTATACTCATATTTGTTTCAGGTGTTCGTGACTTAAATTCACAATGATGCATTCACTGTTTTGAACTTATTTTACATTCAGTGTCATTTAGAAGACAGTAATCCACTGCATACTTTCTTCAGGCGGTATAATGAACTGTTTTGCTTCCCTTTGCTGCTCCTCAAGGCATGTTTTTGTTTTCTTGCAGAATTTAGAGGTTTCCTGCTTTGCCACGCCTAGTTCAAACTGACGGGTGACTGACAAACTTCTGTAAAACTTTTCATGAGCGACTGAGAACATGCATCGGTTGGTGGCAGGTGAGCCGCAGCAGTAAAACATCTGAAGCACGCAGGACAAAAATTACCTTTGATGCTTACTGTCAGTGCTGCTTACTTTTTTAAGTCTTTTGTTTCTGAGCAAACTTCCCAGCACTGTTCATAGCATAACATACTTTATGACTTGGTATGCAGATATGCAATTCTTAAATGTGTTTCAACAATGTTCTCATAAAACTGAGTTTTAGTTTAGCAACTGGGGTGCAACTTAAATGTAAGTTACTCATTACACTATGTAAGAGACACAGGACACAGTATGTAACCCAGGATGCAATAAAAAAAAAAAAATTCCCTTCTCTCCCACCGTGGGTGGTGTTTCTTCCTCTTAGCTCGGGTCCTCTACCAGAGGCCTGGGAGCTTGAGGGTTCTGCGCAGTATCTTGGCTGTGCCTAGGACTGCACATTTCTGGACTGA